>JAGDQP010009366.1:0-41326 GCA_022664845.1 Lepisma saccharinum | reverse complement strand
TAAGTTCGTGTAAGCTTGAAAATCACCTGTCAGTCCTTATGTGATAATACGCTCTTATGATGTAAACCCAGACCAAAGTGATTGATCTAGAATTTTAACAACCTATTTGATTGGTTCATTTCATATTACACGCGAAATTTTAGAAGAGAACGTAGGAAATACAAATATGTTTATGTTTGTAATACATATGAAAACGAACACACACAAAACAAAAAAAAATCCAGTTTTTGTTTACAAAACATTGTTGTTTCGTAACAATACCTACCTTTTTTTAACGCAAAATGTATTTTTATGAAATTATTTAATTTCTTTACAAATTGCTCAAAAATATTTTTTTCTTAATGGAAATATAAAGTTTGCCTATGTGTGTGCGGAGGGATGAAAATGTAAAGCTGTGTATCCACTATTGATTTCAATGTATCAAATAGCTCTCATTGAATTGAATTTTATCTAAGGTCTTTAGGCAAGTTTGGATGGATGGTGATGGAAGGATGAAAGAGGGAGGAAATGAGAGAACCCTGAGAAAACCCACGCACACCGTTTTCGTTCACAAAGTCCACATGGCAAGAGCTGGGATCGGATCGGGGACCCCAAGAATGGAGGTGAGTGCTCTACCACTTAACGACTGCGGCTCCAAAATAGCTCTCATACTTTATGGAATTTATTGTCATAAGACGTTCCATATATCTTAAAAAACGTAAATCGTGGAACATTTCGTTTGGGAGTTGTAGCGTGGAGAAAAGAAGCAATTGCGATTATAAAATTTGCAGTTACTTAGGAAGAAATGAAGGCAGAGACGTCTTTTTAAAAGGAAAGCTGATACGTAGAAACATTGTAAATTGTTTCTTTTTCGAAACTTAATTACGGTTTAAACACCTCTGAAACCACTTCATTCTTCTTGTATAGACGAAAGTAAAGTAGAAGTTTCCTACATGTTGACTTTCCTTTGTAAAATATACCAAATGTATAAGTAATGCCACATAATCTTTCCTTTTCAAAATTATTACAATTTGTTGTAATTGCCCAATTTTCAGGGCTATCTTCTGAAGGAAATGCCACATATTCGTGAATTTTACTTTAGTTTTTACTGGTTAAGGTGTTTGAAAAGGAAATCTAACTTAGTAGCTGTATCAGTGCCAATTTAAATAAAATCAACCAAAATTATTTTTAAAAAAACTAATTTTTTCAACCCTGGTTTTGGGTGTATACAACTGGAACAATATTCATGTAAGTAGTCCTTTCTCTTTTACTTCGCATTTACTTTATATATGGGTAAGTTCATCTGAAATCGTCTAGCATAGTTGCTCGACCTCTAAAAAAAATGATTTTTTATATTTATATTACTTGCATGTGAATATTCAAAATGGGTATTCTTTTATTTTTGTCTCCACCGCATAAAAGTCGATTTGTCGCCATTAATTTCAATGGAAATAAATATGATAGCATACCAGTTTTGAACTATTCACATATGAGGAATATAAATATTAAAAATTTTTAAAAGAGGTCGAGCAACCACGCTGGACGACTTCAAATGGACTGACCCATATATAAATGATATGATAAGGTTGAAAAAATTATTACTTAAACGATTGAAAATACAGATAGGTGTACGGAGACTTCAGACACCCATTAGAATGTGTCAACGTTTCGTAACAGGCATGGTCACAACAGAGAAATTAAAGGAAGATAGAGAGGAGTAGCTGTGTTAACTGAATCTGTAACAGTATCCAAGTTCTGAAGGCGGGAGAATTACTAAAGCGGCCAAGAAAATATATAGAAGAAAGGGAGGTAACTGGGAGTCGATAAGAGCCTTCCTTAAGGGAGTTAAAAGCGTGAACTAACAGCGGGCTAACAAAGAAGAAATTAATAAAGTTAAAATAATGAAGATATATAGTTAAAGAAAATAGAGTAACAGGAAGGATTTGTTACAGAATGTCGAAGTTCTTGGTTGGTGAAGAGGATGGATATATAGTCTGCTTCCATCTCTTCCTGACTGGCGGGTGAATCAGGTTGAGAATTTTCAGGATACTGACACGGAAGGTTTCGTCAAAAGTACGGCCGGGAATTGAAGTGTGTGTAGATGAGGTAGTTTGGAGGAGAAACTACGGATATTGATGTGGATACTTAAAGGTGTCTGGCTAGGTTTTCCCAACATAGAAACCATAACATAAGTTACATCATAGGAAATAAATAAGGTTGGAGGACATGCAGTTGTCAAAACGAGTACGAGTGGGCTGTGGCCAAAATAAAAAGCCATTCAGCCTGCATGCCGATGTCTTGTTCGTGGAAGCACAAGTTCAAACAATCTTACGGTTCTTGTATCTTGTACTGTGTACCTGAAGCATCAGAGAAGTAGAATATTTTTTCAGGCAGAATCTCTTGTGTGTCCATTGATGGAAAAATCACGTCTCAATTAAGTTTTCATCTAAGGGTTCTTCGACCAAAGTTTTTATCACATCAGTTCTTGGACAGGAGAAGCAGGTTCGTATCTCGATAGGTCAATTGCTTAAGATGTTATTGTCTTTTTACAGAGGCTAGCATCGACACTTCATTGTTCTTAACTGATGCAAACTGATGACTGTCTTTGTGCGACTGAGGAACACTACCGAAAGCTTAAACTTCTATACTCTGGTTCTGATTAAATTGCAGAAGCAAGAGCCACAACTAATCGCGAAACTTTCGAACTGCTCTTTGGTGGTCGGCACTTCGACTAGTCTTCTACTCGCCTTAACTTTACCATACTACTCCGCAACTGTTTAGAACGTTTAAAGTTCTTGGTTTTTATAATTTTGAAAATCCGGGTTCGAGTTGTTACTTTGTACCATATCGTCCTTTTGGTAGCCTTACTTTCATCATGTCACATTGACGTACACCAGCTCACGTGTTTGTCTGAGAATAATTCCTTTAAAGAATGTGTTTTGGAATATCGCATGAGATTGGCGAGCCTAAAAGATCCTGGTTTTTGGGACGTTGCTCATGTGATTTTGGAATAGCATTCGTGTTCACGGATCTTTATTTTCTGAAATTTTAAATTCCTGATTCAATGTGATCGGAAGATCTGTACTTTCTCGTGGAAAATCGTAGCTTCAGGGGCGAAACACACATGTTATTGCTTGTGACATTCTCTTGACCTTTCTTCTTCTTCTTCTATTTTTCCTCCATTGCTTCTCCGGGGTTTCGTATTAAGAGATGATTAAAACACATACTCGTCTCTTTACGCTAATATGTGGTTGGTTTGAGTTCTGACTTTTAAGATACGCTTACCATGCTTTGTTACTTTAGCTGGAGTCCTGCTATACTCAAATTTGCTTCACAATAAATAAATTAATAGTCTTCTGCAAGGAATCCCCGGTGTACATCTGTAGCATCGCCCAACCTCCCGAAGGGTTAATAAACACACATGTTTTGCTTTCGGGAGAACTACCATTTTCACCCATTCTTCTGCACAAAGAACCCTGAGAAAGTGTAAGATGAGCGAAAGATTATGAAAAGCATGTAAAATTTTCCATATCCATACACATACGTATGCCTTATAGTTTTCCTAGCATTATAAGGAAACTGATATTGCGAAATGCATTTTATGAACTTCGGCGCTCATATTGCCACTCTTGGTTATGCTATTGGCACATAACCTTTGCTATAGTCTATGGTATCCCGAAGAGAAACATTGATGCTAGGTTTGGTATCAGACAACCTTAATTCACGGTTTTAAATTTAGTTTAAATATGAATTCAGCACTGCTGTAAGGAGTTGGGGTTGTTATTCAGCTTTCCGAATATCAGGATTAATGGATAATAATATTAATTGTAAATCTCATTCTATATTAAGTCAGTTCCTATTCACATATCCGCTAGTCGGGCCGCGGTTGCTACATGGTATAGCGCTTACCTCTGGTGCTGGAGTCGTCGGTTCGATCCCTGCTCATGCCATGTGGGTTCTGGTGGACAAACACCGTGTGCATGGGTTTTCTCGAGATACTCTCGTTTCTTCCTACTTTCTTCACTCCACCAATACATCCCATTATCATCCATCCGGCCTGAGCCAAACTTGTCTCAAGGCCTTACAAATTAAATTCAAACATGCGCTAGAGATGAAAATGTCTCCCACATATGTTAAAGCTATGTTGAAACATCTGCGTGCGCTAAGTAACTATGAAACCATAAGTCCATTAAAGGCTTTGGATGGAGATGCGCTGATCTTGAAGTTTCATCATGGGAGAACGCAATAATATTTAACTTAAAAAAAAAAACTAATATTGTGTAAAATAGAGAGGAATAATAAACCAATTACTGAAGATTTTTTTTTTTTTTATGTTATAAGAAAAATCGATTAAAAATGTTATGTAATTTGGTTCGCGGGCAACAGGACGGAAACCACTGTGCTATAAAATTTCGAAAAAATTGTACTTTACAAATAATAACACGAATGATTATGACATTTTTCTGACCCAGACGGTTTTTTCTTATTTTGTTCCTTTTAAAATTTTCATATACAATAATAGAGTGGAAATGTGGTCGGGTAGCTAAATCAGAAAGCATTTCCAACTATATTTTGTCGTTCCATTTGCTTCCTATTAAAAAATAAAATAATAGTAACGGTTCTAAAATTGTGCTGCAAGCGGTAGCTTAAAGAGAAAACCAATTAAAATCTACGAAGATAATCATCCCAAACCATGAATTTCCGATAAATTTGCTGCAGCTAACCATAATTGGTGATAAGATCTGCAACGTTATCACTGAAGCAGATTGAACACAAATTTGCTATGTATAACACCAACACAAATGAACAAGACAGCACTGTCTTCGAAAAAAACTGTCAATATCTCATATCTAAACTTGATTTATCAATACTCCATTCATGGATTAGAGTAATTCCACCGTTCTTATAGACTAGAGATAAATCTTATAATCTAAGTTGTGGCAGGTTAGAGAGTCCGAAATAAAAAAAGGAAATAGTTCCAAACAGAATGAAGGATACAAAAAGATATTCAAGAGGAAACTACTACTTCTAGTAGATTAGCCAAGGAGAGTAGGAAGCAAAATGACGATAGTTCTGGCTTTTCGAATGGGAAAAAAGAGTCTGTCAGCATCAATGGACTTAAGCGATCTTTTGTTCATAGATGCTGCGTAATACTTAAAACTTTGCCTTTGGGTTGTAAAATAAATTCCGAGACTTTTAACAAGTACTTCTTAGGCCTAGTACTCACTTGCAGACAACTTATAACTGCAACCCGTCCCGTTCGTGCGCCAGTCGCAGAGCAAACCTTTAACACATATTTCCCTCGTACGGCAAGGGGGTACGCGTCAGATGGTACAGAAGGTCGGTTCAAGATACTATGTACGATACGAAAGTGTGAAATCTCGTCGAGTAAGTCTAGTGATACTGATAAAGGATCAAGGCGAAAATAACTCGCGTAAACAAACAGTATGATGACAATGTATGTTCTATATATGTCCTTTTTATTGATACCAGCCGATCAAATATACCTTCTTTGAATAAAGGTGATTAATATATGCTTTGAAATACGCAATGCTCGCTGGGATGAGATCTTTTTTACTTGCCAAAGTCTTTTCACCGATGATAAGGTTTTTTTAATACACTGAATATGTGAAACGCTATTGAACCACTTTTAATAAAGTTCTTCGATTGATTATATTGGATACATTAAACACTGTCCTGAATACTGCAAAAACACATTGCAATTGGCAAGTTTAAAACACTGTTTAATTAAATTGAACACTGTGTGTAGTTTCTACCGGTGTGTAACGTAACAAACACGACGTAAAATAACACAATAGTTAATTCACAATACTGGCCAGTTAATTTCTCACTGATCACTAAAGTTCTTGTGACTTTACCTATTCTTACTCATTACGCTTATATTGTTATAATATTGCAAAATTACATGCCACTTCCGCTTGAGTTCTTCAAGTTCGTTCAAGGTAAGTACAGTATAAGTTTTTTACCTTTTCCTTCCTTTTTCTTTTCTATCTTATAGTTTTCTTTTTCCTTCTTCGTCTTCTTTCCTTGTTCAGTTTCCTTCATGTCCAGAATTATCAGGTAAGAATGTAGGTAAGTATTGATCCAAGTATAGCTAAGTCTACTTATCCTTATTCACTCCTTTAATTTGATGTATATGCACTCGCTTATCGTTTGTAATGAGCATTAACTATTTATGATCATATATATATATATATATATATATATAGCACATGGACACGCCTCTTCATATGTCTATACGCCCGTCGTATCGTTGCTTTTTACAAGTTTCTTTACGACACTAATTCAAAACGTTGTAGCTATGAAACGTAGCTATTTTTACTTTTATAACCGTGCACTTTTATGCCTTTTTGAATTACACAAGGATTCTTATTTTTCGTACTCTACTGAAATGATTTTTAGTACGATTCTTTTAACTTGCTACCTTCGCACGTTGCTATTTACCGCTGAGATTTTTCCAACTCGTTATTTCGCAATTTCACTAAGCGCTTATGATTACTGGAACCTATTTAGACATACATCTCGATTTTCTTCAAATTAAATCATTTCGTTTTTCACTTCTATATGTAACCCTATCTTTCTTTTCAGCTCAGTATATTTTTTACTCTACCACGGGAAACTACTTCGCTTAAATGTCTTCCTTTTAGCAAACAAACCAATTGACAATCTCTATTACTTCTGCGATACGTCGACGTGAACAGCCTACGAGAAGGATTTTCTCGGAATCTAAGTCTAATTCCTATTCTTCCTGATGATTAGACTAATCCAACAACCGTTCTACGGACCCCTACTATGCAATCACGCAATTGAAAACGCTAAGGAAGGACCAGTAAGCAGCTAGAAGTGCCCCGCTCTAGGGTCTTGACCTGCCTCTGTCGGGGCTACGACTAATTGGTGCAGTCTTATGCAGGGTTGGTGGTCGAAGGCTCTTGGGCAGCGGCCTGCTGGCAAAATTACTCCCGATTGGTGAATGTCAAAGTCCGTGGTATACTTCAGAGGGTTTTCAGAACCTCAATTTCCTCTGAATTTCTATTTAACATCCGGGTCCTTACTATACGTCCATGTAGACAAGCTTCTGTACCCGATATAGTTTCTTTGCTTATAAAGTACCATAGCAGGTGCCGATTGAGATGATGATGTCTTCAGGAGTTCTAAAACTATTATTATTATATAATTTTATAAATCACTTTCATCGAAAAAAAAATTCCTTTAACAACAGTTGAATAGTCTAGGTCGGTCATAAGGCGGTACCACCTAGCGGACTTAAAAAAAAATACCTTCGTGCTTGAAAACGCTGTAATAATAAATCCATCGTACAAAACGTTCTTTGAACTGCGAAAAATGAAACAAATAAGCAACTGTGCTTCACAGCATGCAATCATTTACTCTCAAAGTTTCTTTATTGCTGTACTATTTGTACTTATTGAAAATATCATAGCTACCGGTTCGTTGTAGTGGGACGCTTGCCGTCACAAACTATCTGCCAAGGACAGTTGTCAGCAGCCCGATGTCTGTCACGGACAAAAGTTTAGCGTCCACATTTCAGTCTTATTTTGGTGTAATATCATGACGTAAGTAGTGGCTTTCGCGGGTATTTGTGCCAGCTATTTATGATGCATTATAATAACATAGTAATACATTATGTTAACAGCGTTTTTAAGAAACTTTTGGTGAAATAAAAAGTTTGCTTTGAAACGAACCAGAAATATTTTGTGGAGTAATATAATCAAATATGTAATGTATTTTCTCCCAATCAAATAATGTCGTTTTGCGTGAAAGCAACTAATTCTCATTCAGAGGCTGATGCATAATTCTCTCTTCGGACGGGCCGAATACCAAGTAATTATAGATCAAGGAGAAATTTGCTTAATAAAGTTTACATTCAAATTTGTTTATCAAGATAATAATAATATACTATTATTATTTATATTATTTTTCTACCAGTTTTTTATTTTATTATTTTACGGAAGATAAAACTTAGTTGATTTGTTGAACACCACATAATTAATTGACTTAAAATATACCACAAACGTCATCTTGCAAACGAATGAAGATGTTACTGACACTGATTGTAGGAACCATTCATAAAAAAATAGAAGATTATAATTGAACAGGTCAAAAATATTAAGCGCTCCTCATTCAAACACAATAAATATAGAACTATATAAAGGCTGGTAACAAAGTAACTTTTAGATTGCATAATAACTTATAAATAATCAAATGCAGTTATTTTATTTTCTTTCATAAAAGGTTTTGAAGTGGGCGCCCCCTATGCCTTCCTCGTATAAATCCACCCGTGTAGTTATTTTACTTTTCCATCTTTGTTGTTCTAACGCCATTTTATTTATTATTATTATTTTGCTATTTCGCCAATAGCGTCAATTTTCTTGTTTCTGTCTTTGTAGTCAATGCAAGTAGTGTCCCAAAGAATAGGCATTCCTTGCATGTCATCTGCAACGAACAAGGTAACTTGCACTTTCCAATTACAGGGCATTGCTACGGGTGGCAAAAGAACACAAGGTAAGAAAAAAAAAAGCAGAAATTATCCAACAGGTGCGATAAGCAAACAATCCTTGCTCTGTACACTGATTGTGGTTATGTCAACTGGTAGAGGGTAGCAGAAGCACGGAGCTCAGCTACCACAGACAATTGTTCCCTTGTTTTCCGTCCACACCAGAAGACAATTGTCTGTGTCTTCCATCTCGGCCGGGAGACAAAAACTCAGACATCTGTCTGCGAACCGTCGGCAGATGACTGTGGACAGATATCTGCAGGTGAATACTAGGCCTTAGGAATGGCAAGACTTGCGAAATTATCTTCCTGCCACAGTTCATAAAATGCTAATCCTTGGAAATGCTACCATTTCCTCGGGTCTTCTACCGATTGAACAAATGCCGGAAGAACCAAGAAGCTAGAAATAAATACCGAAACCAACATAAAAGTTTTCTCACGAAAATAGAAAATATTATTTCTGATGTGTTTCTTTGATTTCTTATAGAAGAGAGAAATGTACAACAATAGAAAGAAAGTAAAACGTTCCCCAGGAAGTGATAAAATTGTTTAAAACAAAAGACTACAACAAAGAGAACACAGAATATGAGAAAGAATAGTGAATTGTTAAAAACATTTTTTTTCTTTTTTTTTTTTTAATAAAAGACGACTGAAAATCAACTGGGCAGCTACTTGTAATAAATCCTACCTGTTCCCCTCCATAATAAATCTACATTTATGTGAGTAAATAATATGTTATGCCCCATGTCCTCATTACTGTTCGTAGCCTTTGTAAGTTTCAAATATTTTAATCATATAGGAGACTTTCCAAACCTGTATATTCGTGTACTTTTCACTCCCTGGCTTTCGGATTCGCTTCGAATCAATTGTCAAGGAACAAGGTTTAGGAACAAATAAAAATAAAAATCGAAACAACTAAAATACAACTCATATGGATAGTTTCCATCATCATCCATGTTGCATCACGTGCTTTGGTAAACTTTTTTTCTATGGGTCATTTTAGTATCTTTTGACTTAGGCCCGTCACGATTGTATGAGTGCAATGCTTATTAAAATCCACAAACATCTATGTCCCAGGCGGGATTAGAATTCGAACCCGCGACCTTGGAGACGCTGTGGCCTGTCGCCTCAGAGCACATGGCTACCTCGGTCGGCGTACCTCCTGCTGTGAAGTACAACGTCCAGAGGTAAACCAGTCAATCAGTATTGCGAATTTGTGAAGAAGCAATGTTACCGCTACTTCGTCGTTTGTTTTTTTTTTCTTTGAAAAATGAAACCTATTCTTTATCGAGCAAACACAGATAACAAAGAAAATTTGCAACATCAAAGTTTTTTTTTTTTTTTAATACGACAGCAAACGAAAAAGTGTTTCTAATTTGCCATGTCAAATGTGAGTTTCCTTAAGCTAAGTTACTACTTGAGATATGTACAAAAAAATTTGCCGTGTAATAGGCGCTACCTTTCTCAAATATACTCTAGCTATATTTCAGCAAATTCTGGTACTGATTTTTCGTGGCAGAACCCTGCAATCGAGTTCAAACTGGATCCGATTTTACATCTACAACGCCCGGCTCTATGGCAGAACTTTAGTTAACCCAGACGCTGTTGAAGAATAGAAATGTTTCCTGTCTTGATTTATACGTGGAATCTCCTAGTCTTAACTCCGAGGTTGTACCGATTGGACTCTCTTAAATTACAGTTTATCTTCTCACGCTAGCCAAATAACGGTATACCTTGATTGGACGGTTAGTCCAATTCATTAACATCACTTTATAGTCGATATGAAACAACGAAAGTAACTATGATACAAAGCGAAACAAAAACCATTTTGAATGAGACATAACGTCATGGCTATTACTGCAGTGGCGATACTTGTATACTGGAAGCGACCTTATCTTGACAGCCGAGATACGCTGCTTCAATTCGGACCCCTCCGCTCACATTAGATAGTTCCTCACGTTACAAACCGAAAACATGATTTAGAAGATCTTTTCAAATAGGTAAATGAGTGTAAATATTTAAAAATGTCAATACAGTAACAATATTTAAGATAGATGCTAGTATATTTCATAGCAACGGTTATAAGAGTGACGTCACGGATACCTACCTGGAAAGAGAGGAGGAAAGAAAAGGATGAATAGCAGGGAACTTGAGATGCGAGTCTCTTGCAAGTGTTGCCAGCGTTGCAACTTGCAAGATTGTAAACTTGAAAGTCTCATGTCAAAAACAAAAGAGCAGTAAAATAATTTGAATGATTAAATAATTACAACAGTTGTTTATTGCATTCCAAAAATGCCGAGTCATGAGTAACATGTCAAAAACATATCAAGGTCAAAAAGAGAAGGATTTCAAATAAGGGGTGTGCTCCAAATAGTTTAACAAGGAGCTAGCTAGCAAGTCCTTTCCGACGTCATTGAACGCAATATATATATATATATATATACACGTTGTGGCGCATAAGAATACAATACAGTAAACATATTATTCGTGGTAATGTTATTGTATAGCGATTGAAGAGTGACGTATCGTCCTTATAGTCAATAATGGGAACTATGTGAAAAATATAACGACTGCTATAGGACGTGTTTAAATTAGAATATTACGTTTATTTTTTTCCTCGCCAGCATTTTAACAAAGAGTTTGCTATTTAAGAAAGGGCTCGCCCAAGCCCCCTCAATCACACCCCTGTTCGAAATGGCAAACTGCAGAAGCCACTGGAAAAACTTAAAAAGTACCAAGAGCATTCCCACTCACCGAATCAGGACGTAAGAATCACTAAAATTGCGTATATTTTCTCCCAAAGGAGACATTTGATTTCTTGAAACAATCGGAAATTAATTATAGTTGAAAAAATCGGAAATTAATGATATGAAGAAAACATACTCACAGGGTAAAAAAAAAAGTGATAATTTATAATATTCCTGTTAAATTTTTATCAATAATCAAAAATTACTACTACGTGTACCGGCTTGTTATGGCATTGCCACACAGATTATTGGAAAAAGAGATATTCAGAAATTTGAAGAAATTATGAAAAAAAGAAAGGAAAAAACGGAGCTCTCGCGTAACTTCTGTAAAATCTGTGGAGACACCAACAGTGATTGTCGTCTGCGCGCGTGTATTTGTGAGAGGGTGGGTGTGTGTGTGTGTGGGGGGGGGGGTGAATGGCAAGTGTTCAGCGCGAAATTGAAAATAAGAATGAATCGGTATTATTATTACCTTATCGGTTGTTTTGTGCGAGCAAAAGCAGTGTCCATGCTCTCGGTTTTAATTTCAGGATTGTAGATGATCAAGTACAACTTGTCAATATTTATTCGCATGATGGTGCTTTCATCATTAACGTTAAAAGTCAATCAAAGATGTGTTTGGGGCGAGCAACAGAAAATGAGCGGGAAATCCCCGCCCAGTGCCTGCCAGCTGAGCCAATCTAGCACTCTTTGAAAGAAAACAACCATGCAGACGATGCAAACCACAAGCACATACACACTTCGTGACGTGTGAGAAAGGATTCGCAAGCCAACGTGTAGTACTCCGCTTGTGACTCGGCTATCAAGTTAAGGTTGCGATCAGTATAGTTACAGCATTTAAGCCGCGGAACACGAGAAAAACTTGTAACTAAGTTGCCATTACGCACTTTACTAATAAAACAAATTTGTCGAAAGCTGCTCTGCTATCTGGAAGCCTGTGTCGCAATTTTCATTATTTTGTAAGAATAAAATAACTTTCAGAAGTTGACCTTTGTTTTATTTGCATCTTGACAAATGATACGTGATTCTATAGTCAGCGATATATTTGGAAGGGACTGAATTGCATTTGCCTTTTGTCGCATCTTTAATATGTATTTTTCAATGTGTGGATAGAATACGTTTGATCATCGCAATATACAAAACTTATGCATTCGCAATTTACATATTTAATGAAATGCAGGAATTTACGCAACGTCATCTGATGTTGATTTTCGCTTTTTATTCCCCTTTGTCTCTCTCACTTGAAGCATTCATATATAACGCTTTTAACTATATTTTCACTTATTTTTTCCTTTTTTTTATCATCATAATTCCCCGTTTTCGCAAGTCTCTTACAGGCTTCTCGTGAACTCCCTCCCTTCCGACTTATCGGGTTATCCCATAAGTAATGTTGTATATTTGATGGCCCTACAATGACGCCATCTGACGAAGCAATAGCAAAGTTGACGGCACATGCCATGGCTGAGTCACATGCCATGGCTGAGTCACATAGGACACTTGATCGTGTAGCAGTGTGTACAAGGACAATGGCCATGTTTTCGAAATGTGGCTTGTGTTTGATCATGTCAGTGTCGGAGGACCACACACGGTATGTCATACTTACTTACGGTATGGCTTACGGAACTCCTAAGTTCATCGCCGCAGTAACAAACGTTCTCTATAGGATTCTATCCTGAGTAAGATCAAGCCAGTTTTCATCACAAGCACCTACTTCACGAAGATCCCTTCTAAAATTCTCCTCCCAATGTCGTCTTGATCTTCCAACGATATCTTTCCCTCCGGTTTACCAACCACGGTGGAATATAATTTTCGTTCTTCCCCATTCGAGCTATATGGCCTGCCCACCTTAGTCGTCGCTATTTCATTATTCTTACAACATCGGGTGAATCGTAAAGTCCCGGAAGTTCTTCATTATGCAGTCTCCTCCATTCCCAAGTCATCTCGTTCCGTTCCGTATATCTTTCTAAAACCTTATTTTCAAGCACTCGTAATTTATGTTCATATGCTAGGGTCGTATTCCAACTTTCGCAACGGTAAACTATTACAACCAGAATAACCGTTCTGTATATTTTCAATTTCAACTTTCTTGATATTAATCGCGAGGTTATGTGTTTCTGGACAGAAAAGAAACGTGTGTTACCCGATGCTAAGGTACATTTTATTTCTTCCGTAACCTCGTTTTTGCTTGTTACAAATGATCCCAAATGTTTAAATTTGTTTACTTTCTCTATGTTCTCATTCTAAATTGTTATGTATCTATTTCCTTCATTCTCACAAGTAAAGTACCCGAAGTGAGGACTCGAGTTGCTCATCAAGTGATACCTTAAATTGAAGCTAGTGACGAGTATAGTACACCTGTGAAATCCTAGCTGCAGAGCTCCAGAAATAAAAAGGTTATGGCGGGTCAAAGTTCAAAGAGAAAGGAATTGTATTGAAACAAGTCACAACGAAAGGCAGAACAAAAGTCAGAAGGACATGGTTTTGAATTGAAATGCGATTCATTTGAAGGAAAGAGGCACGTACAAAGTACTACACATTGATACAATCAATATGTAAGTCGTCAATGAAGGCGTGTGATAAGCAGATACTTTACTCACAATGAGCACACTTGACAAAAGAGATGTTCTCACATGAGGTCTTGTAACACTCGTCACGTATATTAGAATCAAAACAATAATCCAATGGAGACATCCAGGGCTCGGGCTCCTCATCCAAGTAGCCGCTTTTGTGAAACGCAAACCTGATCATGTTGCGAAATCGTGAGGCGTTGAATTGGAAGAGAGTGAAGGACTGCATTCGTAAAATGTTATCCCGATGCCAGAGATTAATTTCCGAGGAAGCGATAACTGTGTCAGTAATGAACCTGATAAATGATTTATATGCACGGAAGAAGTAAACATCAAGTGGTTGGATGAAACCAGTGCAACCACCAGGAATTAAACGTTTGAACAGTGTTATATGATTATTGCATAATTCATTTGATACGTTATCATCCTTATTTGCACTCCATGAATCCAGCAAAAGCAAGACTTTATCACGATCGGCAGGCAGGCTATTTCAAAATACAGAATAAAACTCTTTTAAATCACTTTTGTTCATGTTTGCAGTCTTTCCTGGATGGGACACTATGTTATCGGGATCTTTTTGCTTATTTCCTGGAAATTGACCACTGGATTCGGATACGGATGCCTTGAATTGTAGAGTATTTTCCGGATCTAGCTCTTTACTTATCTGAAGAGCCCAAAAGCGAAGATTCCTGTCGTGTATAATTGCACATCTCTCGACCATTTCTTTGAATTTATTGTGAACTGCTGCATTAAGTTTCTTATAACTGGGTTTTTGCCTTTTTTTCTCATATTCAAAGAGGATGTTTTTCGATTGAATTAATCTATACTGTGACTTGACAGATGAAAATTTCCTTCGTTTCTTTTCCGGGTTCTCATTGTGTGTCCAAAACATGTAAGCTGCTGCTTTATAATCATCGCCCAAGATGTGTTTTTGTTTTTTTGGCGAAGGCTGATATTCTTCACCTGAAGAAGCTACAGGTGTCGGAGACTCTTGATGTGTTTGAGAACCTCGCGATGTACTTGGCATTTCCTCATCAAAGACGTCATCACCGTAGTCTCCATCATCGCTTTCATCATTGTCACCAGCAAATCCAAGAGTTCTAACTTCTTCTGATTTCCATCTTGTCCTCAAGTATCTCCACTATTTGTTTGTACAGTGAATCTTCATACTTATTCATTCTCCTATTAACAAATCCATATTTCTCATACAGAGCATGAACGATAGCACCTGCTTCCATTTTCTGGAACGAAAAGAACAAATAACTTTTATTGACATCAATAACAGGAGCAAACATGCACAAGGACATTCATACACGAATAAAAGAAAGCGGGAGATGAGACAGAGAGAGGGATATCATTCTACACATTACATTAATTGGGAGCAACTTACGACGTATTACCATCGGGATAATCAGCAAAACATGGACATCACAAGCAGCTAAATTCGCTTTCTATTTGAACTTTGACCCGCCATAACCTTTTTAATACTGGAGCTCTGCAGCTAGGATTTCACAGGTGTACTATACTCGTCACTAGCTTCAATTTAAGGTATCACTTGATGAGCAACTCGAGTCCTCACTTCGGGTACTTTACTTATCAGTGTTTACGCTTGTTATCATGTTATTTGTTTTCTCTATGTTTACCTGTAGACCTATCTCATCGCACGCTTCTACTAAGACATTAGTGTTACTTTTTTGTGCATCTATATCGTCCCCAATGAAATCTACATTATCCGCGTATACGAACAGTTGATTCAAGCTATTCAATGTTATTCCCCTTTTCTCCTCTTTTATTTTCTGAATCGCATATTCTAACGCAAAGAAAAACAGTAATGGTGACACGGCACCACTTCGATTCAATCCGTTGCGAATCTCGAAAGTATCTGACATATTATTACCTATCCGTACTCTGCTTATGGGGTCGCTGAGACACATTTTCAGAAGTTGAACAAGTTTCTTCGGAATTCCACATTGTACCAGGGTAATATATAGCTTCTTCTTTTTAATAGAATTATAAGCCTTCTTAAAATCAATGAATAGCTGGTGAATAGTCCCATTGCATTTCCAATTCTTCCCTAAGATTTGTCTCAAGGCGAAAATCTGGTCCAACGTGGATCTATTTCTTCTAAATCAACATTGGTGATCTCCAGTTATTTCATCTACGTATACGCTTAGGCGAGCTCAGTACTTCGTAATATGTTGGCAGTAATGACATTCCGCAGTAATTATTACAGTCAAATTTATCGCTTTTATAATAAACCGGAACTATTATTGAGGTTTTCCATTCCTTTGGAAGCTACTCCTTTCTTCATATAGCACTTATCAATTTATGTAGTTCCTTGATTCCCTTCTTCCCGCTTTAATTAATTCGGCTGGAATATTGTCTATTCTCGACTATTTAAAATTTTTCAATTTCTTTACCGACATTTCGACCTCGATCTCGCTAGGTTCGGGTATCCACGGTGCTGCTGTATAGATTTAAAACTCCGGTTTTTCCCGTTGTGTATATTAAGAAGTTTGTCGAAATAATTTTTCCACACATCGATAATTTTCGTCGCATCCGCTTGAAGATCTCCGCGTTCATTTCTAATCATCCCTAATCTAGGCTGGTGACCTTTTCTTAACGAATTTGCCCCTTTGTAGAGATTTCGTATGTTATTGTCTTGCCGTTTTCCTCTATCTCCTGACTCTTCTGAGTAAGATATTCTCGCTTTTTGTTTCTGAACCCCGTGTGGCGTTATGTTTCGCGTTACTGGAGCTGTTGATGCTTAGCTATCGTAGCCTTGCTTGTTTCCGTCCCTCGTGAAGCTTTAGGCATTCTTTATCAAATCAAGACTGGTTTTCCTGCTGTTTCTTTTCACCTACACGTTAATAAGTTCCTTCGCTGCGCTCTTCACTATAGCGCAAATGGTCTCCCACAACTAACTTACATTAATTTCATTATTAATGCCATATTTATTACTACTAGAGTTGGCTAAGATTTCGAACCTATTTGAGATTTCCTATTCTTAAGCTCCGATTAACTAACAGTTTAACTTCCAATTTCGGTTGTTTTGATTCTTTGCCTTTTCTGTTCGCGATGCGTAACTTTTCCCTTACTTTTGTAATCATTAACTAATGGTCGGTACGCTTCTCTGTAAGACCTAACGTCCGTTATGTTAGTGTCTTTGTTTCCTGATCGTGATCGATCTGGTTGCGAGTTTTACCATCCGGAGATATGCATGTGTATTTATATATCTGTGTTCAAAGTACTAGTAGGTGTTTCGACATCGCGAAAATTATCAGTCTTTCTCCATTGTTGTTGCTGATTTCGTGAAGGCTGTATTTGCCTTTAGTAGGTCTATACTTTTCCTCCGTTTACTTAGCGTTGAAATTCCTTAACACAATTTTCGTATTATACTTTGGTAATCGGTCAAACAATCTTTCTAGCTCCTCGTAAAATGTATCATTCTCGTTATCATTAGACACCTCAGTCGGAGCAAAGACATTTATTAAAACCGTGTTTCCCAATGGAGCATGTATCGTAACGTGAGATAGTCTTTCGTTTACGAACTCTTTATTCTGAACCGCCTAAGTGAAGGGGGGAGGAACTGTGCCAAAATAGGATCTCCACTCCTACAAAATGATGTTTTATGGGATATCCGTGGGATAATCCATTTTGAGCTCTTGCCATGTAACCAGACCACCAGTGCAGATGTCTACCTCTCAGCAGATTGAACCCCTACGGACGGCATTGTTGGAGGAATGTCCTGCTCTGTTTAATCGCAAGGATGTGCTCATCCACGGTGATAACGCACGCCCACACACGGCAAGAAGGACCTGTGCTAAGACCGAGTAATGTGGCTGGGAAAAATTGACATAGTAGGTGTTTTCACCAGATTTTACACCAACAGACTACTTTGTAGCCTGCAAAACCACCTTTCCGAGAAAACACTGCAAAATGAGAAGGACGTGCGACGAACAGTAGCCCATTTCTTTGCCTCCAGAATTTGAGACTTCTTTCAGTGGGGGATTCAACAACTGGTTGATATGTGGCAGTGTTGTGGAGTCCGATAGGCACTATTTTCTTGACTAACGGTAGTGTTTCAGGTTAGATATCGTTCTTTACCTCAAGGTGTTTAAATACATTACTTATGGAATAAGCCTATACTTCGCTATTTAGATCTTTTTCTTGGCCCTCCTAGACAGCACTCAAATTTACACCCAGTTCGGGGCGGTTGTATATACATATATATAGCGGTTTGAACCAAAGTTGCCTGAAGGCCTTAAAATTCGAATTCAAATATATAAGATGGTAAAAAAGGTAGAAAAATTGTACATTATAGAATACAAAGACATGCGTACAGGAGCCTCACAAACACACTAGAAAAGCGGCAGTATTTCGCAAAAGCGTTTTCACATGGTTGCATAGAAAATGGACAGAGCGGACTGGTACGTGACTAGTGCACGAAATGTTGCAAACTGATGCTGGGTAACAGTGTGGCCAGGTTATGGAGGCGGGAAAATGACTAGACGGCAGGGTTGGCTGGTTTAAACCAAGGTGATTTAAACCATTATTTTTTTAATTTTTTTTTAACAATTGATTTAAACCAAAAAAGCCACAAATAGTGTGAACTTTATGGTGACAATTCCACATATTAAACCATCTGCGTTAATTTAAAATCATTTTCGCCTTGTAATCAAGGAGTCCCGGGTTCGATTCTTGATGGGGTCACATATTGTTTATAAAGTGCAAACCGAGTAGTGGTTCGGATTTCACTGTAAGCAGTAGCTCTTGTCCTTCATAACCTTGCTGTAACATAAGGACGTTAAGGTATTTGGTAGAACAGAATCTAGAACTTTTAGTTTTAGACATTTTAATCCTGATAATATAGAATATGAAGGGTTCGGAAGTAAAATATGAAATCTCGTAATATGGCGAAAACTACTTTTATTAGGTGCAGTGACAACTTATTCTGGTTAGAGGAATAGAGGCTCCGTTGTAGTTTTGTAAATCTTTTCACCAAGGGTCTTCAATAAATGTTCAAAAAATCTTGATCAACATACATTTTGGGTTATCACGCTTCACTCTCGGACCCTTCATATTATATTCAGATGTAACTTTTCTATTCATTATTCAAAGAATATGCAAAATTGTGAGATTATACTTACGAAAGCAAGTTTTGTTTGTTTGTAAGTTTATGAAGAATGTTCCTTTTATAGATTTTATTATTATAATTATGCAATTGCAACCAAAACAAAAATTCTGGATATGTTTTTGTTCTAATAATGTTTAGTATTGATACAATACACCGAAATTCCGTACAAGATTGTTTCTCATAAAAAAACTAGGGAACAAATTTACTTAATAGTATTTTCTGTATCTTTATGAATGGATGGTTCAGAGCCAGAGTGAACTCAAATAGTTCATACTATCTTTATTCACTTCTTCATATACAAATTAAGTCGCTGTATTTCTGACTAAGCCCCAGTTTTACAATCGACGGCTAAACTTATGGTCGGCTAAGTTGAGGCTAAGTCTTATTTTGGCCAATCGGCGTACGCAAAATATGACTTGGCCTCAACTTAGCCCTGACCAGAAGATTGGCCGTCGATTGTAAAACTGGGGGTTGATGAACTAGCTTGGACTAAATTCGGAGATTGTCCATTTATTTTATTAATACGTATAACTCTGTATAGTGATTTCACTTGTGCAGTTGTGTATCTTTTTGTTCTTCTGAAGTGACTCTTAATAATTACATTCACAAATGCAAGATCAGTACAACGTATTTCTATCAGGTGTCCTCCGTGGATGAGTCGGTAGACTCATCGCATTTATAATCAAAGAGTTTCGGATTCAAGTCCAGGTGGAGGACAACTTCTCAGGTGCAAACCGAGTAGTGGTTCGGATTGCACTTTAAACTGTAGCTGTAGATCCCGTTCTTCATAACCTCGCTGCTGCATAAAGACATTAAGGAGAAACAAACTTATTTCTATCCATATGTAATATAAATAAATAAAGCAAAGTATTTAAACCAAATAAACCTGGTTTAAACAAAAAAAAAAAATTTTTAACATGTTTTTTGAAAACCCTGCTAGACGGGTCGTAGAAAACAACAAATAGAGAAGGAGGTTGCTTCCTAAAGGAATAAGAGGGTAAAGAATCGAATCAGAGAGGAGGGAGAAATAATAGTAAAGATAAAGATGAAACGATGAGAATAAACAATATAGAAAAAATATAATAAAAGTGCAACTAGAGACGGAACGAAGAGAATGGAAGAAGAAGAAAATGCGCTGCACCAAGCTCATGGTTGGCGGAAAGGATAGAAAGAGATAGAAGCAGACGTACATCTCTAACTGTGGCAGGTGAGTCAGGGTTCAGGATTTTCAGGATGCTGACTCGAAAGATTTCGTCAGCGGTGAACACACTTCTTATCACGGCTGCAAGTATGGGGAGGTGCGGAAGTTGTGATTTGGAGGAGTAGCGATGGTTGTTGATGTGGATTGTTAGAGGAGTTTATGTTTTGCCCACATAGAAAGCGGAACATAGGTTACAGAGTAGGAGATAAATGAGTTTTTACGATATGCAACTGCCAGTGTCGGAAAAAGCACGTCTTGTGAGTGACAGGATGTTTGAAGGTCAGACTGGGATAAAAAATAGGTTCTGCTGCAGGGTCTATTGCACTTGGCAGGTTTGGGGGCCGGGACCGGTCCATTTCTGGTGAGAATCGTGTTGAGATTCGGAGGTCTGCAGTAGATATTTTGGGTCACGACGGGAAAACTCTTTCAGCTTCAGGTGACGCAGTGTGTATGGAGTGCGCCAGTTTAAGGAGCTTTTGAAGGGCCTGAAGGCTGGGGTGGTACTAGGTGAGAAGATTGGGAGCGGAGGAAGCTTCGCGGGGAGGTCGGTTGGAGATAGGGTGATTTCTAGCACGATTCAGTTGTTTACGGATGAGGTGTGTAGGGTATCCACGGTCAGTGAGAGCTGAGGAGCGGGTACTAATATAATTTTGGAGCCGGTCATCAGAGGAACAGATGCGGGAGCTCCAGACAGCAACAGCGTATGAAAGAGAGCGTTTGATATGGTATGGATGGGATGGAGATACTGCATACTGTTAGTAGGTTTGATGTGAACGCCTGTCTCAAGTCGATTGTTCTTGAGCCAGACACCAACATCAAGGAAAGTTGTGTTTTTCCTGGAGAAGGACTAAGTAAATTTCAAGCGAATGGTGCAGATTTTGTAGAAATATTTCTAGTGACTTGTCCGTGGGTCCAGATCAAGACTATATTGTCGATATAGCGAAGCCATGTGAAAGGTTTGGGAGGTGTGGAGTTAAGGTATTGGGTGCCCACGTGTCCCATGAAAAGGTTGGCGTAGGAAAAGGTCATGGGATTTGATTCATGGGCTGTGCCTTTGATTTGTAGGAAATTGTGGTTCTCAAAGGTAAAGCTGTACATGGTGAGGACATACTGGGCTAGGTGAAGCAGAAATTGTATGATGGGTTTACGAGGATTGGAGCGTGTGTCGAGAGTGTTTAAGGGCAGCAAGACCATAGGTGTGGGGAATGTTGGTATACGGTGACGTCACGTCATTTGTAACAGATGGGAGAGGATCAGAGAGAGAGAATATATTATGGAGGTGAAGTGCTTAATATTCTCAATGTAGGAAGGGAGAACCTGGACAAACGGTTGGAGATAGTGGTCAAGGAAGGCGGAGATCCTTTCAGTGGCAAAGCCATTACTGGAAACTATAGTTCTGTCGGGATGATAAGGAAGGACCGTCCCGTCAGTCATTTGGTCCTTCTCCAGGGAACATAACTTACCTTGATGTGGATGTCAGGCTCAAGAACAATCGACTCGAGACGGGCATTCACATCAAACCTACCAACAGTATCTCCATTTCAACAGCTTCCATCCATAACATACCAAACGCTCTTGCTGTTTGAGGCTTCAGCATCTGTTCCTCTGATGACCTGCTCCAAAATTATTTCAGTAACCTTTTCTCAGCTCTCACTGACCATGGATAAATCCAACACCTCATCCGTCAACAAATGAACCGTGCCCGTAATCATCCTACCTCCAACCGACCTCCCCGCGAAGCTCCCTCCGCTACCAACCTTCTCACCCAGTACCACCCCAGCCTTCAGGCCCTTCAAAAGCTCCTCAAATTGGCGCACCCCATACTCACTGCATCACCTGAAACTGAAAGAGTTTTGCTGTCGTAGCCCAAAATATCTACTGCAGACCTCCGAATCTCAACACGATTCTCATCAGAACTGGACGAACCAAACCCGGCCCCGCCCCCAAACCTGGCAAGTGCAATAGACCCTGCAGCAGAACCTGTCCTATTTTTTTATCCCAGTCTGACCTTCAAACATCCTGTCACTCACAAGACGTGCTTTTTCCGACACTCCGGCAGCTGGATATCTTCCAACCTCATTTATATCTCCTACTCTGTAACCTATGTTACGCCTCTACGTTGACGAAACCCAGACTCCTCTAACAAACCGCATCAACCCATTAGCTACTACTACCAATCACAACTTCCGCACCTCCCTATTACCTGAACTCTCTTCTTATCACGGCTGCACCTTTGACGAAACCTTTCGATTCAGCATTCTGAAATTCCTGAACCCTGACTCACCTGCCAGTTAGAAAGAGATGGGAGCAGATGTACATCTCTATTCTTTCCGCCTACTATGAGCCAGGCCTCAACTGTATGTAACTCCCTGCAGCGCAGTTTCGTCTTCTTCCATTCTCTTCTTCATTCCGTCTCTTGTTGCATTTTCATCCTATTTTTCAATATTGTTTCGTTATTCTCCCTTCCCCCTTAATATTTATTATTATTGCCCCCTCCCCCTCTGATTCTTTATCCTCTTATTCCTTCAGGAAGCCCCTCTCCTCCTCCTAGTAACCATCGCATTTTCCTCTCCATTTAGTGTTTTCTCCGAACTATCTAGTAATTTTCCCGCTTCCGTAACCTGGCCACAGTTACCCAGCATCAGTTGGCAACTTAACACAGTACCGCACCTGTCCAGTATGTCCATTTTCTCTCCTACCATGTGAAAACGCTTTTACGAAACGTTGCCACCTTTTTATTGTGTTTGTGAAGTTCTTGTACGCCTGTCTCAGTATTCTGCTAAGTATCCTTTTCTTTCTACCTTTTTTTACAATCTTATATATATATATATATATATATATATATACGAGGTGTGTTCAAAAAGTATCGAACCTTTAGTTGGCAAAAATAATTTATTGATTTGAAAATCCGAAACACTAATCCCCTTCAAAGTAGTCTCCTTGGTAATGTACACACTTCTCCCAGCGCTCCCACCATTGTTGGAAACACGTCTGGAACGCAGTTTTTGGAATGGTGAGCAACCGTTCCGTCGCATTCCGCATGATGTCTTCTCTTGACTCAAATCGGGTCCCTTTGAGCGCCATTTTCAGCTTGGGAAACGGCCAAAAGTCACACGTAGCCATGTCGGGTGAGTAGGGAGCCTGCCAAGTTTTCGCTGCCCACAGATCCGGTCCTTTGCGCCGTACAGCATCACGAAGGACCTCCTGGTAGTATTCATTTGTGATGGTTTGGCCATGTGGGGCGTACTCTTGATGTACCACACCACGGGAGTCAAAGAAAACGGTCAACATGACCTTGACTTTGCTGCGGACCTGCCGTGCTTTCTTTGGTTTCGGGGATGACGGATGTTTCCACTGTGACGGCTGCATCTTGGTTTCTGGGTCGTACCCATACACCCATGTTTCATCGCCTGTGACAACGGTGTTCAGAAATTTGGGGTCATTGTTTGCATTGTCCAGCATGTCCTGTGCGATTTCCAGACGCCCTTGCTTCTGCTCCATTGTTAGCAGCTTCGGTACAATTTCGCGGACACTCTCCTCATACCCAAATCCTCGTGCAAAATTGAATCTACCGATCCGCTACTTGCCCTTGTCTCGTTCGCAATTTGTCGGACTGTGATACCACGGTCCTGCAAGACCAGAGTCCGCACTTCCCCAATGACACTGTCATTCCGGCTTGTTGAGGGCCTACCCGAACGTGGTTCACTGTCCACTGATGTGCGGCCATCTTTGAAGCGGTTGTACCACTCCTTTATGCATGAAGTGCTCATCGTCCCCGAAAGCCTGTTGAATTTTGCGAATGGTTTCCGCTTGGGTATCGCCAAGCTTTTGGCAAATTTTGATGCAATATCACTGTTCAAGGTTTTCTGTCATTTTACAAACACTGAAATGCCTGCCAGCAACTTGACGCTTTCTACGGGGCGGGAAAAAATTCACGATTGCGCATGAGTGTTCCCTCGACATCTACACTGAAGGAAGTCTCCCGCGCTTCAATGGTTTACGCGGAAAAAAAATAAGGTTCGATACGTTTTGAACACTCCTCGTGTGTATATATAATGTATATATATATATATATAATATATAACTAGTACAAAGGAAAGCCAGGAAGGCAATTTAAGGTAAATTTTAGACAAATGAAGGAGAAAAAAAAGGATTACTTACAGCTTACTAACGCACTAGATCACACATTTTCACATGTACACACAAAAAAAATATATTTCGTGTATTCACACTTTTTCAAGTAGAAAGGAAGATAGCGAAGTTCACGTGTTCACAAAGTACAAGTCTGAAGAGACAGTGGCGACACGTAGCGGACAAAACATCAAAACTGGAGAACGACTGACTGCTGCAGCGCGTAGATATCCGGAACTTGAAATAATAATAACTGTATAGCGTGTAAGTACAAGGTGGGATCGTGGGTCGAAATGTGTTGAAAATGCAGAGTAAAAGGGGAGCTTAGAGTTATTGAAGGTTAAGGCCAGGTTTTATTTTCGCGCTCAAACCGTGAATAAAGGCATTCTCCCACAGACGGCGTGTTGAGGTGCTGGTCGTAGGGGGTAAAATGTGGATTATGGCAACCAAGAAAGATAGATCAAAATTGGTATTGTGGGACTCGGTGTGCAAGGAAACTAGGGCATCCGGTTTGTTGATAGTACAGAAGTGACGATGGTTATTAATTCGAATGTTATGAGCACAACTTGTTTCCCCCACATAAAAGGCATCACAGAACTTGCAGGTTAGGATGTATATAACATTAGGGGTGTGGCATGTACCCTTAGGATTGAGGGTGTACCGACCATTAACAGTATTGATAGTGATTGTGGGAGAAGTGATGAAAATGGAGCAGACCTTACATCTGGGTCTCTGGCATGTCTGTGCGCCGGTTTGGTGTGGTGGTAATGAGGGATTCGTAGGGACCAAGATGTTTCTAAGATTAGGTGGGTGTTGAAAAACTAATCTAGGTTTGGTGGGGAATATTGATCTTGTGTCTGGGTCAGATTGGAGAATGTGGAAATTTGAGTGTAGGATTTGTTTGACCTTGGTTAGTTTAGGATGGAACTGGGTGATTTGAGCCGGTGGGTTGAGTGTGTGAGGATCCACGGCGGATCTGTTTGGTTACAAGGTTAGAAGGGTAGCCTCGGTTGACTAGAGCCTCCTGTATATATATATATATATATATATATATATATATATATATATATAAAGTACATATAAAAGAAGGTAAAATAGTAGGTGAAATTTTAATAGAAAGGAAAAGATTTGTACTTACATAATGTCTTGAAGAAAATCACGTACACAATTACACACACACCACTGTAGTCACTTATAATTTTCGGATGCATTCGTCTTCAGTAGTAGACAATAAAGATATTCGCTTAACACACGCTCATGATTTAAAGTGATAGAAAAATAACATGGCGGACGACGACATCAAAAACAATGGACTACATACTGCGCGTGCGCAAGTACTCATGGAAAAGGGATTTTGGAAATGTTTTTTTGTGTCAAAAAATTGAGCTGGGAACAAAAAAAAAGGAACTACTAAGGGAAACGTAATCAGGAAAGTGGAATTCAGCATAGAAATCGCAGTTGGAAAATGTGGAATACAGTATAGAAAAGGCACTCCGAAAAAGTGGGATATAGTATAGTAGGAAACGCAATGAAAAGAGGGTAGGTTGTTGGGTCAATCACGAAAGGTGGCTGTCAGTATAGAAAACGGAAAAAAAAAAAAAAAAAAAAGTGAATGGGCAAGAGTGAAGGGGAAATGTAGGTGCACGCGTGAAAAAGAAAGAAAAAAAGTTACTGCAGGTTTAGACCAGGTTTTAGTTTAGCATTCAAACCCTGAATGAAAGCTCAGCATCCTCCCAATCTTAGAAACATTTTGGTCCACACTAACCCTTCGTCCCATTTGCCTTCAGTTCCCGCTCACAAATGTAACAGTGCTAAATGTAAAACCTATCCCATCCTTATTACGTCTCCGTCTATCTCTATCAACACAGCCAATGGCAACTTCACTCTACATCTCAAAGGAACCTATCCAACCTCGAACGTCACCTTTGAATCTCAGTGTCAATAATCACCGCCACTTTTCCTTTACTAACAGACTCGATTCGCCAATGTCTACACACACGCAATTGCACAACACTGACTTCAATGACAATTTCTGTATAGCTATAATCCATACGCTATCCCCCACCACAAACATATCCACAGGTCGTCTCTGGGAAGGTGTTTTCATTTAGCGCTTGAATACTAAATTGAAACCTGGTCTAAATCTGCAATAACTTTTTTATTTCTTCTCTCCTCGTCTACATCATTTCATTGCGTTTCCTACTATACTATATACCACTTTTTCGGGGTATGTTTTCTGTACTAAATCCCACTTTTTCGGAGTGCGTTTTCTATACTGTATCCCACATTCTTCGACTGTGATTTCTATACTGTATTCCACTTTCCTGACTACGTTTCCCTTATTGAGTCCCAATTATTATTGTTCTTTTTATTTTACCCAGCTCAATTTTCTACACAAAACACCATTTCCAACACCCGTTTCCCATGAGTACTTGCGCACGCGCAGAACGTCGTTAATTATTTTTGATGTAGACGTCCGCCAGCTTGTTTTTCTATCCCTTTAAATTGTGAACGTGTGTTAAGTGATCTTCTTTATTGTCTACTATTGATGACGGATGAAGCCGAAAATTGTAAGTGACTTTATAGTGTGTGTGCAATTGTGTACGTGATTTTCGTCCAGATATTACGTAAGTACAAATCCTTTCCTTTCTATTAGAACTTCACCTATTAACGTAACCCGCAAGAAACGAAGTACCTGTAGCACTGCGCCAGAACCAAGACACGACAGTCCTCCCAGAAAAAGGTAAACCACGGTAGTCTTGGACAAAACTACCCCAAGTAGCTTGTGGACAACTACCTTATTTGAGCACCTACAAAGCCACCGCCAGAGACCTAACCTATATTCACAAACACAAAATTTCCGAATGTTTTGCCCCTAACGGTCCTCATGAGGGCATTATCTTGTCCAAACAATAATTAACCCCGGACACTCCACCTTTTACCTAAGATTCACAAACCCACTAACCCAGGCAGGTCCAGTATGACTGACTAAATTCTCGTACTGAACGTATTTACTTAACATTCCCTTACCACACCTAGAAAACGATTCTTTTTTTTAAAGACTTGTCGTCCTACTAATCAAGATGATACGGGTCGGGTATACTTTTTTATGAATGTTATGCACCAGATCTTCACGAAATTTTAACGCGAGTACAGGGGAAAAAGCCAACAGGGTCCAGAAACTGTGGAAATAAGGGTTATAATGGCATATTGTTTGTTGCTTTATTAGGTAATTTCCATATGACAATTAGTAAAGGGGATCAATCAACTGGAAGTTTATTTTTCTTTCTCCTTAAAAATCCAGTTTTTGGACTAGGTTGGTTGTTCACCTGTACCCTTTAAATACTACGCTGTAGATCTATTAGATATTTTAATGCGAAAAAGGAGACAATGTTACCGTTTACGCTTTAGGTAAATACATGACTATTAGGGAAAATTCTGTAACCATCACTGCCTGCAATCAGATCCAATTCTCCAAACGCACCTGGAAAATACAATGTTCTGAACTTAAAACCTGATGTCATTACATGGGGAGAGTCGTTCCCAGCGCATTACGCAACTGTAAAAATTGATTTGTACATTATTCATTTTCTATAATGGTTGTAGTGAAAAGAAGTACATTTTCGTAACTCTTCATACTTTGTCAAATTAGCAATTAAAACACTTAGAGCAATGTCAATTATTCATTCGAATATTATTCGAAAAATTAACTGGACTAAATCCGATTAATCAAACAACTGTATCTGAATAATCGACGGAAACGTTAAAATTTTTAATGTCTGAAACCTATTTCACTAAAACACGATGTTTATATTGGTGACTGACTATATCAGTACTTACATCCCCAAGAACCGTGAGAATTCTTAGTCACTGAAATCTCGCGTATTTAGTGTATTGCACGAATAGAAAATATGCACAAAAATGTACTTTTCACACCAAACTGCAGTGATTGTCAAGCGACGTGCTTTCAATAGTTTTCGAGCTGAAGGATGAAATCCAGATCTTTCAAGACATTAACGAAGTAAGTGAATCGCTTTCCACTATTTCAGTTGTCTGGCCCAAGAGGTATATCTCAGCGATATTTTCAGCATAATAAACAGCTTAAATCTGTCACTTCCGGGGGGCGATGTAACCATTTTTTAAAGTTCAAGATAATATATATATATATTTATATTTATTACAGAAATACGAACTTTGGAGTAAACGGCTTGGTCGTGGGGAGTAAATTCATTTCCAGCACTTGGTCATTTCTTGCATTCTTCAGAACAAATTGACGATAAATTAGTACAATTATTTCAGCAGCAATGCAACATTAAAAAGCATTTTCCAGAGCCTGATGAAGTAAGGAATGGATCAGGAATCCTTTCAATGCCACATCTGTGGTTGAGTCCTTTGACCTTTCTGCTTGTGTGTGATTAGCTTCTTGAATTGGTATTTGTTGGAGCACTAAAAATCACGTTTAGTGAGAAATGCCCCAGGAATTACTGGATCCATGTGAAATCAGAGTACTCTTAACTCACAAACAATGCTATCATGAGCCTGCTATCGTTTCCCACGATGTACAATTGTGAAATAGGATTTTCCTTGACTGGAATCAGAAATGTGAAAAAAAAAAATAATAATGTTGAGCCTGATTTACGACTGAAAATATCTTCCATTCAACCGGATGGAACGAAACTGGTCAAAAACTGCAAGTGACACCATTCTTTCTATTGAAATGGAGAACAAAGAAACTATCCGTTTGTTTCTTGAAATCTTGTAATACCATTTTAACTCGGCTAAAAGACGTGGTTTCGTGTTGATTTTTTGCATTACATTTTGTACAGACTTTTGTGCCATTTATTGTTATAACATGCCTAGTTCTAAACCTTGATAATGCAGATTGTTATTTTCTGTTTACTGCTCTGTTCAGTGATTTGTCATGCTCTTTTGAGCTCTAAAATAAAATGAACAAAATAATAAATTTTTAAAATTTATTTTTATCTGTTCTACGATGAAATAACTCTTATCAAGTTTTTATAATGATAATGCATTTAAATGAATTTAGTCATTATTCATCATTTTGGTATTTAACAAAGTGTCGAGGTAGATGGTCCTTCGTAGGTTGACAGTCGGACGAAGTGGTCCGTGGTGTAGAAATCAGATCACTGGACGATTAGATTCAACAAGTTCTTTTCTTTTTTTTAACTAGCCAAATTTATCCAGTTTCCGTATACGTAACATGTTATGTAATGATCCGTTCTTCATACTTGATGGAGTAAATATTCTTCGGATGCTTAATCGATTACCTGTTATTCCGGTAACTATCCGGATATCCGAATAATTATTCATTACCCGTCATCCAGACGTATGTTAAGATTATTATCCATTACGAGTACAATGAACTTACTCGAATAATCAGATAATGGATGTCCAAACAATTAATTACTCCGTTAACTTGAAATTACAAACTGGGGAAATGTAACAAAAAAGACTATTCTCTTATCCAAAATCATTGCATGTATTTTCCATTCGTTATTTCAGTAAAAATACGCTCGGCTTACAGCTTGGGTGACATTCATTTTCTCAGTACTTAGTACAAACCAGGCCAAAACCAAAACTGTTTTGTGATCAGAAAGAAAGGTAGGTGAGAACAATGCTTTGGCATTTACCAATTGCCATGGTCATCATTATTATTGTTTAGTTAGAAAGGACAAAAATGTTAGCTCAAAGCACTGTAAACTCCAATAATCGCCAAACAACAGCTGAATATCTCCCACCAAGTTACAAGACAAAAAAATGAACGTTACAGAAATCAATGAACAGATCTAATGAAGTATCACTTCACTCCTAAGATTAAAAAAGGAAAAAAAGAAAACTCAGTATATACATACAGGCAAAAAGAATAAAGACAAAACAAATGCAAATTTTCACGAACAGGTACCAGTAAGTACTTACATGTACTTTCCCTATATGTACACAGTACCGTATTTCAGTCTTCTGGAATTACTGCTTTTCTATTTCAAAGACAAAATAAAGGTCGCATGTTTGTTCTTTGATTTATATTTTACATCGTCACTTAAGAAGCATTTTGTACCTTCACCCATCTCCAGAATACAATTCTCGTTCGTCAAAATAAAATAACATTGTCACTTCTGTAAAATAAAAGATTATTTTGTTTTTTCTAAGATACTCTTCACAGAAAAAATACAATATTTTCAAAGTAACGCACAGTCGAACTTGGTTAACAATATTTAATATAAAAATAGATTTGATGGGTAAGACACTAGCATTATGTTCTCATTCAGCAATTATTATGCAATACAATTATGTACGAAGCTTAAGTATTCCGTAAGAAGAAACGCTTTGAACAAAGAAAACTAAGCAACCACACACCAGCAATTCCATAGTCGAACATTTTTCTCGACTAAAGAAACCACTACTACCTCTTCAAGTCTCTATGCTGCAACTAAAAATCACATGAACTGTTCCTTAAATAAATTAAAGAGCTGCGAATCAGCAGTCTTCTTACATTTCCTCCCTCAAGTTATCATCGCTGCACATTATTCTCAAATCTATATTTTTGTTATGCTGCCAAATAACAACTAAAAAGATAATTTCTTTCAATAATAATGTATGTCAAGACAAAAACAAATAAAGGAACACTTCTTAGAAATTCCAGTGGATAGACACTTCAAACGCGCACATTCACTTCTTTCTTCTTCCTTTTCTTTTTCTACTTTGCTCATGTCTCTGTGGGCTATTCGGATTATCACCTCCACCTGAATGATTATATAAATTGTTCAAAAATTCTTCTAAATCTGGCTCACTGGAAGAAAGAAGAAAAAAAATGTATTTAAAAGAGCAGCAGCAAAAAGACAAAATTTAAAATATTTCATGTCGTAACTACAGATCAACAAATATAATGAAATTTGAACTTATTTAAGGCTTTTTAGCATATTTGGCTCAGGCCGGGATAGATTAAGTAGAGGATGCGCAACGTATTGGCTAGGGCCTTAAGTTACCATCCCGGTACTCGCCTGGTGAAACCAAAGAAAAAGTTTAAAAAAACAGTCAGGATGGTGGGCCGCGGAGTAATATTGAAATTTGTTTCATTGTGCTTGCAAAAGTGTATACAGATTACAATTACTTATTACACACTACACTTTAACTGCATTTCCCAATTATCAAGTGTTTGTGCACAGAACCTCGCTGTAATCATTGTATTAACATCTTGCTTGCAGATAAGTAACTTATTAGGGTGAGTTCGTATAAAACAGTAGTTCTTTAAGCTGATTTTATCCTGACTCGCTTTAACATTAACCCTAAAAACACCAAGGTGGGTCCAACGGACCCCAACGGTTACATTTTTGTGTTTAGATTTTTTTGTATTTCGCCTACATTCATGGTTTTCTGTGCCAACTATATTTGCACTTTTCTGCTTCTTTCACTTGATTTTGAATGTTAAATCGGTTTTCGATTTTTATACAAGGCTACGAGTCCAAAATAGTAACATTAAAACCCAAGGTGGGTCCATTGGACTCTTATACATTAGCCGAAGATGATTATTGTGAATAACACTATCGAGGTGTTGGCAACATTGCAGTTACACAGAGTTGGCAACACTGGAGTTACACAGAGTTGGCAACTCTGGCTACAAGGGGGAGCTGGCAACACTAAGATCGTCACCTGTAGATTGTTTCGCGCTGCTTTTCCTTTTGTATTACATTTCCGTCCACTGATAGTGCAATTGCTGACAAAATTTAGTTTCTTGTTGCACAATGGCGAGAAATCGCATTCGTTCAGAAGAAATTCCTGACTTGTTAGACGAAGTTAGTGAAGAGGACATGGATTTACAATTAGTAGAATTTATGGAAGAGGACGAGAGCTATGTTCCCAGTGATAGTGAAAGCGATCACGTAAGTGTGACTTCAGCAGAGAGTAGCAGTTTTGAATTGGATGATGCTGTAAATAACACATCAAAAACGAGTGATATTTACCTAAGTAAAACTATAGAATGGAAGAAAACTTACTCAAGTTTTAGTAGAACTAAAAGTTTTAACATTGTGAAATCAAAACTGAACAAAGTTGTGTTACCTCCGTCAAAGGAAGTAAAGACTCAAGAAGATGGCTTCCAATTGTATGTCGGGACAGACATCCTCCAGAAAATTGTTCAGCACACAAACGAGGAGGCTACGAGGGTACTGGGTGATAAGGCAAGTATATGGAAGCCATGTGACTCACAAGAAATTATTGCTTTCATAGGTTTGCTGCTGACAGCGGGATCATTGAAATGGAATAACTTAGATGTAAGTATTCTTTGGGATTCAGAACTTGGACCTCCACTCTTTCGAGCAACAATGAGTAGAAATAGATTTCAGTTACTTTCAAGATTTCTGAGATTTGATGATAAAAATAGTAGGAGTGAGAGAAGGAAGAAAGATAAATTGGCCCCAACTAGGGATGTATGGGAACAAGTCAATAAATCTCTTGAAAAACATTATTTACCTGGTGTCAATATTACTGTTGACGAACAATTGGTTCCATTTCGCGGACGATGTCCGTTCAGAGTATATATCCCATCTAAACCGGACAAATATGGAATAAAAATATGGTGGGCTTGTGATTCGGCAACCTCATATACTCTCAGAGGCATTCCGTACTTGGGAAAAGAAAAAAAAAACGTAAAGGCTGAACCAGGACTTGGAGCACGGGTAGTTACTCAGTTGGTTGAAAACTAAAATTAATCTAGACTAACCTAATCTAAGCTAAAACTAAAATTAATCTAGCCTAACCAAACCTAAGCTAAAACTAAACATTGTAAAGCACTAAAATTCTATAACAAAATCCATTAAAATAAGTTAAAATCCTGTATTAATGAGTATGGGTCCAACGGACCCACCTTGGACATTTCTGTATGTAAAATACCTTGGTGTTTCTAGGGTTAAAGGTCTTATCTATACTCTTACGTCATATATTCGCAACTCTACAACCGGAAAATCAGTTTTGTACTTTAATTGTAGCTAACAAATAATATGAAATTATTCTTCCTACATTGACAAATGTAAAATCTTAAAAGCTTGGAATACTGTTTGAGACGAATGTTCTCTTAAAAAGATGTTATTCACAAGGAAACTTACAACATGACACAACACGAACTAATTTAGAGTTGTAAAATTAAAACAAGAAATAAGTTAGAACATAAAAATACTAACGATATCTTTGTATAAGGACTGAGGATTATACCGGGGATAGGCAAACAAGTTTTTCAACAAACAGGAAACTGGTTATATAGAAACCGAAATCCAAAACTGATAGTTCGGCTTTTCCTCCAGAACTCAAGTCTTTGTTACTGCACCAAACCAAAGTTGTTAAACTGAAACTGTAGTTTGAACAAGAACTGGGTGTGTTTCGGTGTTTCGTGTTGGTCAAGAACCGAAAACCGGTTTTGTGCCATTAAACTAAATTATTAATTCGATATGCATCAAATCTGCATCGAGATAAAGTTATTCCATTAAGAAAAAGAAGTAAAGTGAATGAAGAGAAAAAATATGGTGCGAGAAACAAGCACAAATAAGTTTATGGCAGTGGTTATCAACCTCTTTTTGTGCGCGGCACACTACCCTTTGTAGTGCGTTCCTGTGGAACACTCAACGTACGAGTTGGCAATAATGTGGGAGACTTGGTGACCAACATTTTTTACTATAAAGCGTAACAAGCCAATAATTTCCCTGTAAAATAAATTGTTTAAACTCATGAATATATTTTCTTGTTCCTTTTTCAAAATAAATACTGAGTGAAATTTCTCGAATTACTTTTACCAGCAAAATCAGTTTCAGAAGTTTCCGCGGCACACCTGTTGAGAACTACTGGTGTATGGTATAAGCTTAGGGTGGACCCGATGACAATGTACTGAGATGCGTATAAGAAACTAGGGTGAATTCTTCAAATGAAGAAAGCTAACAAAATGAAAAGCACCTGCCAATTTTAGTCACCAGATTAATAACGGATGGATACATCGAGACCGCTGAATCCAAATCTGGAATCAGTTCCACCTGCTTTGATTGAGATGCTAGCCTGCGCTGCAGACAGATTGACAAAGAAAACTTACAAGAGATCCAAAAAATGTGCTTTTGGTCCACTGAAAAGAAAGATCCAGAGACCTTTTAAAAACCAATACGTCACAGTATTTTGGAAAACAAAAGCATATATTGTAATTGTATTCGAATAATTTTAATCTTTTGCAAACCGTAGTAAATTATTTCTTAAACTAATTTAATGAATGAAATTTATACTCTTTAACATTGAGAACTTCTCTTAGTATATTCTATTGATTTTCCCTACTATCTTTAAATAAATAAATAAATATATATATATATATATATATATATATATATAATCTTGCTAGCTGTAATGATATGAGGTCTATGTTCTGGTGATTTTTGAATATTGTTTTGTCATGGTGATTTTGAATTTAAAATCTTCTGCGTTCTGATTGGCGTATCTTGCCATCTTGCGTGGGTTGGCCACAGCATGGCTGAGCATGTGCTTTAGTTTGTCGCTGATGGAGATGTGTGATGCATCTAATTTTTATATTTCGTTTATATATATATATATAAGTTTTTCTTAAAAGTGGTGAGTGAGAATTATGAGCTGCGTGTGTGGGGTAATTTATTCTGTGTGTGTTTATGTCGAGAGTGAAGGAAGTGGGAGATTCGTTTTGCTATTTTCAATTTTTAATTAGTGGAGTTATCCTACTCTTCCATTTTTCGAAACGCCTGTGTGGGACGTCGGGAACCTCAGTCAGGAAACCCACACGGCAGGCTACTATTCGACTCACAGGTATTAGAGTAAGATATATGTGTCATGTGCTAGACGTAAGCAGTTTCTCGAGTGTGATATTATTTTATTTGAATTTCTAATCTATGAGAGATCATTTTTTGTTTGATTTCGTGACGGGCGAGTGAAGGTACCCGTTGGCAACGTTCAGTCATTTTTGTTATATATTCATTTTTCAATTTATATTTATTTGCACTTGTTATCAAGCACTAATCGTTACAATAAATTTGTTAAATACATCTTATGCCTCGGCTCCGTTAATCAGAGTTCTGGAGTTCATCATCATCCTTTGTAGATTGTACTTACATGTACGTAACAGAAATGCATTATCAGGCCTTCCGGTTCCCTCGCATTTGGTTCTGGATGTGTATTGCATGTTGAGTAAAGGTTTCTTTTTATATCTACTGATCCGTTGTTTTCTTGCTAATGCATGTCCGAAATCGAGTGGGTGGGAGCAGGAAACCTCTGGCCTCAATAGGAAGCCCAAATTAACGTAACTTCATTTTGTCTGTTGTGATATGTGTTGAGAAAATAATTCTTATCGTAAATATTTGGATTTCTGTTCCTTTTAAACAAAATAAATACACTTAAAATAAACACTGACACACATACACACAAGCAAATAATAAAAAAAGCGTATCATTGTTTCTCTTGAACGGCTGTTTTTTTTTTCCTCTACTGCATTATGAGTAACCGGAAAGGAATAAGTTGACACACGAAGATTGTCATCCTATCTACTATGGACAGATCGCTTGCTGCCCAACGTATTCGTTTACTTTAAATCACTTTTCGCTTCTGTTGTATAGTTTTCTCTGAAATATTGGAGATTAATAATATTTTTTACATATCTTCTATTTTTCTTGTAACTACTGAAAAGCACATCTTTTTCTGTTATATTTTGTACACATTCTTACCTCTTTCACGCGATTTGAACTCTTAAATTTCACTTTTTCATGCTCTAACAGCTAAGTGAGTGAGTGAATTCTTAGTAACATCCTAAACGAACTGGTGAGCTACTAAGGAAGGAAACTACAATTTTTTGGTCAAGTGCGCTGCGAACCACTGCGTTTAACGGACTCCGGTGGGATCTGAACATGTAACCACGCGCTCTAACCTCTCGGCCACCCTACCACCTGAAAACACTACATAACATCAATAGTTAATACGTACCTTGGACATTCTGGAGGACGAGGACGATGATGATTTCCATGGCGTTTTCCTAGTACAATTCGATATTGAACATTGTGTGTGTTTGCTTTCAAATGCCGCAAATTGTCTGCCTGGCAAGCTGCCCATTCAGTTATGTCATATACAGCTCCGTCCATACAAGCATAGTAGTGCCACAAAAAACCCAGAACACTACTTTCAGCCCAAATATCACCCTAAAACAGAAAAAAATAACAACTTACTCCGCATCTTATTTGCGATTCTTCAGTGTAAACGTGTTATGACATTCATCACATTAATTTGTTAATACACAATTCAAAATGTAAACCACTTTCCAGTGACCAATTTCAAGGATTTTTCGCTCTAATAGTTCCCTATGATCCTCCATTAAATATCCTTCAGCCATAAATGGCCATTGAATATAAAAAAGAAACATGTTAGCGCTTCGATTCTAGTAACAAACGCAAAGGCTGTGGAGTCGGAGTCGGAAGCAATTCTTGCCTTGCTGGAGTTGGAGTCGTCAAAAACATACCGACTCCGACTCCTGCTAATTGCAAATTGTAACAATTCGTTAAAAATTAAAATTTCCCACAGAATTATGGGAAGTACAAGTATGGCTTAGTACAAGTTCTTGCTGGGTTCAGAGTTAATCCTTGCTTAAAAGCTTATGCATCTATCTATGAAGAATACCTCTCGCGAAGCATTTGTATTGGCTGTTAGTTGTTGACATACTGTGGATAATAAAAATGCAATTATACAGCCTGTCCACAATGACACTCCAACATTTTGAAAGCCTATACCTTTTTCCTTTCCGATTGTACAGCTGTGATTCCGGAAGGAGCAACTCACGAAGTTTCTGTAGTAATGCTTTAGTGCGCGCAATAGCCGTAGTGTCGCTGCAACAATCGATTGTTTGAAAATGGAGTTTGTAAAGGAGCGTGCGCAGGTGGTGTGGTAGTATGCAGAAACAAAATCAGTTATTCAAGTGCAACAAAACTTACGTCGTGTGTACAAAAAGGATCCTCTGTCATTCAAGACTATAAAGAAGTGGTGTGATCAGATTTTGGCGACCGGCAAGGAAATGCTATGAAAGTACGCGGTGGTGGTAAACCCAGAATCCAGGAACATCTTGTAGAAAATGTGCAGAGGTCATTCGAAAGGAGTCCACAGAAGTCAGTAAGACAAGCAGCGAGAGAACTTGGTATGAAACGGTCGACACTTCTTCACCGTCCACTGCGCTTGTACGCATACAAGGTACAAATTGTACAGGAAATCAAGCCTGAAGACCTACCAAAGCGAGAAGCATTTGCATGCATTATGCTAGATCGCATTGCTACGGACGAAACCTTTTTATCACTCGTGATGTTTTCAGATAAGGCTACCTTTTACGTTTCAGGTAAAGTGAATCGCCACAATGTGCGTATTTGGGGTACAGAAAATCCCCATTCATTCAAAGAACACGTGCGTGACAGTCCAAAAGTGAATGTTTGGTGTGGTGTGATGGAAAATCGAATTGTTGGGCTGTTTTTCTTTCAAGAGAAGACTGTCACTGGTAACACTTACTTGGATATGTTGGAAAACTTTGCCGTGCCACAGATAGCAGACATGCAGCCAACAATAATCTTTCAATAGGATGGTGCCCTACCCCATTGGAGCCATGCAGTCCGACAGTTTTTAGATGACACATTCCCACGTCGTTGGATTGGCCGTGGCATAAGAGATGCCACAAACTCTGTCACAGAAGACATGTTCTACAACACATGGCGTGAAATCGACTATCGGCTTGACATTTTCGCGCCACCCGAGGTGCCCATATACAAGTGTACTGAACTTAAATTTGGGCGTTTGTGCGTTACTCTGAAAACTTGATTAGTTACATTATCATTTTCATGTAGTAATTGTAGTACATAAATTTTCCTCTCACTATATTTGTTTCAAATGTTGGAGTCTCTGTATATTTCCAATTTCAAAGATACTGTGTCGATTAAATTCACTTTACTTGTCATTTCAGGTTATATTAATCCCTATTCAAAACTGACAATCTTTCCTACCTTCAACTAAATTACCTCCCTACCCACCGTAAACTTCGAACCTTAGATTTCTTTAAAAATTATTCATTTGACTTTTATTTTTCAGGCATTTAGGCAACTTTGGCTCAGGCCGAATGGATAGGAGAAATGATGGAATGAAAAAAGTGGGAGGAAACGAGAGAACTCCTAGAAAACCCACACACGCGGTGCTTGCCCACCACAAAACGCACATGGTATGACCCGGGATCGATCCGAAAACTCCATGCACCAGAGCTGAGTACTCTACCACTGCACCACCTTAATAAGTATGAATGGTAATGTCCGCATAAATGATATTCTTCCCTTGTTTAAGTTACATGTTACGAGCGCTACTAGCAGGTGTAAAGACTACTTCTACATCAAAACTCTAAGATTATCTTTAGGAAGAAAATCATTTTTGATCAGACTTTTTTCCTATCTGTATCACTCACTGACTAACCCTTCCGACTTTTACCTTCACAAAACTACCTTTATGATATTTTGCGAAACTACCTTAATGTCATATGTATTGTATTTTCTTATATCTATTATATTTTTGTTCATACTATAGTGTTTGTTTTAGTGTAGTTTTTACTAGTATAAAAAGGCTACCATCTGATGTACCTAGGCTATATATACTTTAAATTAATAAATAAAAATGTACTTTAATTTATAATATAACAATCGTCCAGCTGCAGCGTCGATTATTAAATTATTTCTAGACACGAGGTGCGTGTTTAGTTATATCTTCCACCATTTTGTACGCCAATATGAAATTTCCTACGAAAACCATTATCATAGGATATTCAAACAAACAAACATTCCCCCTTCAAATCTGTTTGGCAATTTTAGTTCTCTTCATGGAAAGCCTCAACGTAACTGAAGTGATCAAAATGGTATCCAAATGTGATTGTCAAAACAGAATAAATTCGAGTTCTAGCGTTTTTTTTCGTACGGAGCGGATTGAATAGCAGTGTTGATAAATTGTGCACTTACACATCAAATTCTATTGAATGTATATTATTTTTATACTGATAATCCAAAAATTCGTATTTTATACACATTGGAGGCTCGATATCTCTGGTGGAACAAAATATATAAATCTATTTTTTCACATGTACAATTATATAAGGAGAACATATGGTAGTAATTTCAACTATGATATTTGAGTCTCGACGGAGTTAAAAATTTGCAAACTGAGGATTAATAATGTTCGTCTGTGCGTTGATAATATGTTTACCAAAGCACGTACTAGTATTATATCCCCAATTTATAAATAAATAATCCGTTCAAACTCAAATATCAAAGTTGACATTTCTAGCATATATTCTCCTTATTTAACCATACATGTGAAAAAATAATTTTTAAATTTTGTCCCAACAGAGATATAGGGCCTTTAATACGCATAAAATACGAATTTTTGAATTTTCAAACGTTCATAAAAAATTAAGGAACCATATAACCAAAAGCAAACCAATACCAATTCCCAGTGATTCTGCTAGACCACCCAAGAGGGAGGTAGAGTCCCGAGCACACACACTCAACTTTGAGGTTAATCGATAGAAATTCTATTTACACAACCCTAAATTCAAAATTCTGGTTGAATCGTCCATAAATGAGAATATTTTTAATTATTGTTATTATCTTTTATACAAAACACAATGATGTAGTACTAAATACCGTAACACTGACCTTTCTACTGTATTATTTGGCAACTTGTAGGTTTTGATTGAAAAGTATTATTCCTTAGTTCAATTGTAATTTTCCCCCTGCTTTTATCATATAGTTATTCCACATAATGAACAGTTCGTCATCCTTCTATCATTTTACAATCACTATAATTACCATTATCATTATTACATATTTGTAGTTTCAACCCCACATTATAAGGGGTCTCCGAAACAGTTCCTAAACGAGTAGGGGTAGCGCGATTAAGAAGTTCGAGAACCAAGGATACTTCGTTTTCACTAGTGTAAAAGTATCAAACGCAATACTAAATTTTCAGGAATTAGAACTAAGACCTATCATATCATTCGCTATATACTCACCTCTCGTGCTGCATGACGAATTTTACACTGAGCACAAAATCGTGCTGCGTAGCAAGGCCTTTCAACGGATACACGTCGATGACGTTTTCCACAATTCGTGCACCTGCAATTACCAAAAACAAAATACATAAGCGCAGGAAGTAGCTAACAATTATCATATATATTATTGATAATATGGGTTTTAGAAAGGTTGGGACGCACAGCATTTCCTTTCGACTTTGGTAATTTACAGCCAAGCCAGCTTCTTTCTCAAATCTTCGCTCCTTCCAGTCATCGCCTCCTTGCTTCATCATTTCAATTTGTGCAAGTTAATTGTATAACAAATAGTTAGAATTCTTTATGGTCTCCTTTACCTTCTATGAAGAAACTCTTCCGCATACGAGTGAATGGCATATTGACAATTCTGCAGTTTTGGGAATGGAAAGAACCTCTAGGAAGTGTTTTGTGACGTCAGGTAGAGGGAAAGTGAGGAGGGCATGAACTGTTGGAGGGAGCTGGCAAGAACATTCTGTTGTTTGTTTCGATTCTCCAAACATCGTCAGATATTCGCTCTCGATATCATTAATTGTATTCTTGAACTTAAGTGCTGCTCTAGCCATAGATCATCTTAGTGTTGACCATGTCTTGGTTTTGAAGCAGGACTACGAAGTCTCCTCGCACCTAAGAGACTGAGGTTCGATCCTGAACTCTGATTCTTCGCTAGTTGGCTTGGCTGCCGAAACATCGCTTGTCTGGTGATTGGAATGGAAAAAGCACATATTATAACGTAGCCCATGATCCTAAAATTAGCTGTTATTTCGCTATCTCTTATTTAAGTAAAGCTCTATTTTTCTTACTAGCGAGTATTCTTCCAATGAGCTACAAATCCCTAACTTTATGTCTCTCTCTCTCAGAGAGGATATTAATCCCTTAATATATATATATATATATATATACAGATGCTTATCAGAA
>JAGDQP010009365.1:23118-59464 GCA_022664845.1 Lepisma saccharinum | reverse complement strand
ATTTACACCTACTTTATTAGATAATATTTTATTTTTACAAGAAATGTCAGATGTTTAATAATAATTAAATGCTAAACTAAAATTCCGTCGCATGTAATAAACTTATACAAAACGTTCAAGAACCTTCATCTCCTCTGCAGGTTAATAACTTCTACGTAAGATGAAATCCCTCTCTCTGATGTTAGAAAAACGTAGGTTACGTCAGCATCTAAATATGTGGAATGGTCAATAACCTCCTTTAGGTCAATACCTTCTCGTCTTCAACGTCGTGGCAAGAGCATTACTCCACTGACACCACGTACAAGAATTAAAACGTATTTTACGTCAGCATCGAAAAAACTAGAACGATCAATAACGATTTGTTAAGTCAATACCCTCTAGTCTTCAAAGTCGAAACCGGAGTATTAATCCAGCGACAACACCCGAGGGATCATTACTCCTACGATTACTATAACTTCTACTCATTCTCTGAGGTCAATAACCGGAAGGAAATGAAATGCCTTTTGGAAGAAGTAAAAATCTTTAATTTAAATAGATCAGATAAAACGAAATCGTTGTACGATTGGAATCTTTATCTTGTTTAATAGATCAGTACTTAAGATACTTATTTCTTTCACCAGTACTAAGAAAATTCTGCCATTAGCGGAAGAAAATATTCTGTGTAAAAGAATTTGTATTTTAAGAAAGACCGTTAAATTGTATAGTTATTTCTTTCAGCATTAGTAAGTGAAAATCTTCCATAGGACAGAAGAAATATCTTGTAAGATTTTATATTTTTTACGAAAAGGGTACCTTATTTCTTTAAGAAATAGTGAAAGAAAAGTTGTGCCACAATTTCATGCATTACCATCCTCTACTATTATTTCTTTTACAAATTCATAAAAGATAATAACGCAGGTACTGTGTACATGAAAGTAAACCTAAGAAAATTCAGATGTCCACACAATGCACATGATGATCGCTTACTTATAATGCCGACCTAAAATAATTCTAACCCATACATAAAAGACTTGTTGAAATCAAGTAACGCACGCAACGCTTGTAACGGATGCAAAATTATTGCACACATGAAAAGCGACCCTTAGTAAATTTCAAGGATTGTTGGAGTAACACTACTTATAGTTAATACGTGTAAGTTTGAGTCTAAGTCAATTATTACTTAGATTGAAACATTAGAATACTTAATTCAAAATAATTGAATACTACAGGGAAAAAAGTGGGCATATCCATTTTTAACAAAAAATGAGTTTACACTTCTAGCCAGTACTACACCAATGATAACTATCCGCTAGTAGAGTTTAAAATCAAAAGCGCAAGTAATTCACACGCTGCGGCGGTTTCTAAAATATCAAATAGATGGGAGCAAATGGGAGAGTTGGACTTTAAATGCGATTTAAGAAATCACCTTTTATGGACATTCCCCCTTCTTCTCCTATACTCTTGAATTTTCATGGGAAAGACATGGATATCATCGCAGTCGTTTGGGACCTACAGTTTATTCGAAAATTTCGTACAATTGAAATACACCGTTATTAACAACACAGCGATGGAAATAAGAAGATGAAAAATTTGTTCGTTTTAGCGGAGCGTTCTTGAAACGCACACAAATGAAACAGAGTTTTCTTTTAAACTCGAAATGTTCTTCCTTCTTTCCACATTTTGCTTTCTGTATTAATAACGGAGTTGTTCTATGGTGCGGGACCTTTGAATCAACTCTAGCTCTCAAAAGGCTAGGATGATCACAATGTTTTTCCTATAAAAATTCTTAAAAATTAAGTAATCTTTCCTCCTAAATAATAATTGACCCCAGTTTCCATTAAATATTTTCAATTTGAACTCCCTTACATTATATGTCACTGATTCCCCAAATTCAAAGAGCAATTCTCCATATGAATTTTTATCATTAAAACTGTTCTTTCAGTAGTTTCTACTCATAGTAGTTTTTGTGTTATTTCCAATGGATGGCTTTTATATTGTTCTTGTAACTCTTACAAGTAAACCTATTGATGATTCAAACTGCTTTTCCGATCAAACTTGATAGAGGAGTAGAGTATATCAGGAAACCACCAGAAAGCATGATTAAAAGTTCTTTCGTTCATTGGGACTGGGGCAGTGGTCAGAAGTTTGATTCTAAAGAATAAGTATTTATAGTGTTACATCAATCTGGAGTAATGTTTTTACCAGAAAGACATGAGTGAATTCAGTTTTACTGGTACTTTCATGCTTTCTGGTGTTTACGTGATGTACCCAATTGTAATTCCCATATCGTACAAAGTATGGAAAATATATCGCTACAAATTGTTTTGTTTTCAATTGTTATTTGAAAATGTAAAGAATTACCCTACTTTCTATTTTAAATTTTCAAGTTACCCCCTCGTTACTCTCCTGATTCCCCAAATACAATAGTTAAATAATTCATGTATACTTTTATCGTATCTACACCGCTACATAACGAATATGCCCTTTTGTGCCGGACTTTTGAATCACTTTATATATATTTTGAACACGATGTGTCCCGGGTTGACATTATAAAAAGTTGTTCACCCTAGCTACGGCGCAAAGTTCTGACAATTTAAAGTGGTTCATGGTAATTTTAGTACAGGAGATTCTGTTTATATGACTATCCTTTCTAAGGTAATCTTTAGTTCAGCATTTTGGTTAGTTGTGGAAAGAGGAGGACAGTAGCGTTTAATAAATTCAGGGAGACAAGTAATTCAACACATATTTTCTTAATTATTTCCTACTTATCTTTTGTGCACCTCTGTCTACTGAAATTTATCTGCTTGCTAGTCCCTTTTGCAATTCTACTGTCTACATCTGATTTTTGTTACTATTGCTTAGTGAACAAAGTTCCTCTCACAGTTGGTTGCTGAAGACAAGATCGTTATCTCATTAGATTAAAGTGACAAAGTTCCTTTGAGGAAATTGAAAATTATGCATGCACTCAAAATCACGACGGCATCGCCACATGTTACGTCATAACTCGACAAATAATTACGTAATCTGAGTCGGCTTAGCAAATGAGACTCGAAACAGTACCCGATACATCTTTTGAAGCAATGCTTTTGATTGAGTGAGTGCCCCATAAACAGGTTTCGCAACCTAAGAATTTCATTGTCAAGGAATTAAATAGTTTAACAGTAACACGGCAACCGAGCCGCCATAGCTCAGTGGTAGAGCGTTGGCGTAGCATTTGCGAGGTCGTGGGTTCGATCGACCATCATGACTGAATTTTTACCAGGTTTTTCTCCCTCAGTCACACCAGGCAAATGCCGGGATGACACCTTTAACATAGACCCTGGCCGGCACCTTCCCAATCCTTTCACCTCCCCAATCCCGACCTGAGAATTCGATGCCTAAAGGCCAAAAATAAAATTCAAATTTCAAGTAACAGGGCAAGCATAGAAATCCCCTTTAAGTAGCAATCATAAACATAACTTAGTAAGATGTATTGGGTAATACTTCGCGTGTGATTTGATAATCTGACACTGCTTACGCCATTACTTGTCGAGATATTACGTCATTTGTGAGGTTGCCGCCGTTACTTCGAGTGCCTATAGTTTCGAAACTAATCAGATTTCGGAATTTTTTCAAATGAACTTTTTTCTTAGTTTGATGTAAATAATCACCTCCCGAAGTTTATATCATTATTCCAGGGATACCCTGTACATTGAGCCTTGCAAATGAGCTGAAACCGTTCCAAATATGTCTGAAGACCGTTCCAAATATGTCAACATAAAGTTATGTTGATATTATAAAATCTAAAGACCCCATTGCGTAATTGTCGCTCATTACCTAATGCATTAGTAACTACAACAACGCATAACGAGACCTGTAGGCTGAACTAAGGGGCATGTTAACTTCAGAGCAGTACCTAAAGTACAGCCTAATTTCTTATTAGTTATTGCACATAAAATACCTTTGAATAATTTGATAACAAGACTCTAATACGGTGATGAGCATTACTCCTAGATTCTAAATCAATGCTGGTAATACTGCAAAATTAGTAATTAATTTGAACCAGCACTTTACTATAAAATACTATCATTGAATTCCAAGGACAACACGAACATTAATAAATACATCAAACTGGAATACGGCTTCGTAATTTCTTATATGTCATGTAAATTTCTTCATAAAAGTATTTCGATGTCCGTCATTTAAGCTCTTCCATACTTTTATGCTCATAGATTCTCAGAATAAAATACATTTTACGACAGGTTGTTGTTGTTAGGTAAAACAAATTTACATAGTAGAGAGCAAAACCTGCTCCACTGTCTTCTTATTTTTCTCACAAATAAGCTAACCAATAAATAATATCCTTAATCTTCAATGTAGATTTTCTAGCCTAAAGATGGCGGTGGCTCAATTGTAGATCGCTATCTCTGGTGCTGGGGTTTCCGGTTCGATCACAGAGCGTGGCATGTTGGGTTTATGGTAGGCAAATAGCATATGCGTGGTCCTCCTCAGGGTTATTCCGTTTTCTTCCACTGTCTTCATTCCACCAATGCTTTCATACTCACCCATTCGGTCTGATCCAAAGTTGCCTAAAGGCATTAATTTAAATTCTGATTTCAATTTTTAACTAGTGATCCTGAGACATCAAATTCGCTCTAAGAAAAACTATAAAGATATTCTGATCTCAACAGATTAAAGAATTTCATAATTATAACTCCAAAAGTCTCAACAAAGTTGGCCAATACGATTAAATTTTGTGAAATCCATAATACAAAATATTTGCCTGGGAGATTTTGTATGTTCTTGACGAACTAATGAAGTTCTAGGAAATATAACAAATTAAAGTCATATTTTGCGTTGAAAAGAATGGCAAGAAATGAAGTATTATCATTAATTTTATGGAATACGTTACATATAACGAAGTATCTTCGGCCGAAATATCTTTGCAGGCCAGAAAAACGATATTTTGAATTCGTATTTTTCGTTTCAAGTATCGCATAGCTTCATTTGCCACTTGTGAAGTATCAGTACGCATTTTGTGATGGCTCTCATGACTAAATTCAACAAAACGTATGACATATGTCACTCTGGACAAGATTAATGTGACCTCCGGCTTCTCCCACCTCTCCAATCCACGTCATATTTGGAACTTTGACCTTGTTAAATCTAGGCAGTGCTTCCACGAGCTACAAAGGAATTATTCATCACACTCACACTCACACACGATTTCATCCGCTCTGAAGTGGCACTAGTTTTAGGATGGCTATCACGTTGGTAAGTGCCAATCAGTCTGTGTTCGGGTGACATCGGAAAGAAAAGGTATTCCCCTTACCGGAAATGAACGTGATGGAATCTAATGGATTTCTAATTGTGTATCTTTTTAATATAAAATTTCACTGCGAAGGGGACCATTGGAAAGATATGTTTCGTGTTTTATTTCTGCTTGCTAAGGATGCAGCAAAGCTAGTCAGAAGTGTCAGTTACTAAATCCTTTATCTTCGTCGCCGAACATATCTAAATAACATTTCTTAATAGTTTTCGTCAATATGGATTTTTTTACACCTTTTAATTTATGGTAAACCATATTTAATGCAGCCAGAGATATAGATAAATAGTTTGAGACTTAGTTATTGTAATCATTGAATTTTCAGAGATTTTGTTTATGTTTATTAGTACATTCTTAAAAATTCGCTGAATCAACGAGAAAAGTTGTTTTTCAAACTATATCGATCCATAATTTGCTTTAGATAATTTTAGATAATCCGTCTTTTGCGGATTTTATTTCTCGCGAATTTGTCCTCAACGATTAAATAGAATTTTCGTGTGTTTGGAGCTCTATTGTGCAAAATTGCAGACCATGCGCAGAGGTAAGAAAGTATACAGGAAATAAAATTTTACTTCTACTTAAATTGCAATACAGTATCCACTTTCTCTCTTTCTCTCTCTCCGGCGTACTATTTGCCCCTTAGATTTATTTATTTGTCTTGGGTTTTCAGTTCTACCTAGATAACAAATACATGTGAGTTAATTTGTCTTTTAAGGTGATTAGTGAAATACGTAAATGACTTCGTATAGTATGAACGTAAATAGTAGATTGAAATTAACTGAAAATTTTCTTTATTTTCTCTCTTTCTTACTATGAATATTTTAATGTTTCAATGATTTGTTTCAAACATTGGTAAGAATTGTGATTTTGTAGTTTGTATCTATGTCCAACAAAGTTTGTATATTCCTACTTTCTGGACTCGACGCAGATTTCTTACTAAACTGTCTCTGAAAATTTAGTCATCACTTACGATGTCCCTTTATCATTACCGATTATGTACGGTGCGGTTAGTATTCAATACAAAAATTGTTCGATTTTTCATATATGTTGTCTGTGCAGTTCAAGACAGTTGTTATTTTTTTTAGTTATTTTGGTGTTCGGATACTTTTTCTCAAGCTGATCTTCTCACCCAAATCCTAAAGTGTTCAACAACCATGCAAACCCAACATCGTTGCGGGCTAGTATTTATTTTAGGATAAAGAAGTTTATACTTACTAAAATAATAATACGCTTTTAAAATATACAAATATGTAGAAATATATGCAAGTAGCAATGAAATATTGTGTTCTTACCTGACTTACGTCGCTGTTGAAAATTTGATCGTTGTAAGAAGTCTGGAAATGAGTTCAATTAGCGTTGCCAGATTTGAGGACACGATGAACCATTTTGAATTAAAGAAAAATATGTATTAATATGCTATGTTATTGTGCTATACTATTTTTGTTCGTCAATAAGATAAACGGATACATTTGGCAAGGTATATTGACTGATATATTCGTAGTAAAGACAGAGAATAATGTGTACTTTGTGTATAATGAACTTCTATTATATTTCTTTTTTACTGTCTCAGGATAAAAGGTTGCCTCGTTCTTAATCAAGAAACCAGTTGGTTAATAGGTTGAAGCTCCTCAGCCTCTTATTTTTCTAAATGATTAGACCTAATCAGAATTTGTGGGAACAAAATCAAGAAATTGTTCCCACGCATTACATTTTGAAGTATGAATTTCTTTCAGATTTCAGAACTGAAATAAAACATTTTGTGAAGAAAAATTGATTTTTATTGTAGAATTAGAAGTAAAGAACTTCCACCGTGGTAAACTTTCTTCAATTTGTTGGTAGCTGAAAAAGAATGAACTCGCGTAACTGACGTTTGGAACACGACCATATTATTCTCCACTCACAGAGATCACTTCCGTGTAACTTTCTTGTTTTATGCTATGCAATTATTAAATTATTCAAAATAGTAAATTGATACATGCATAGTATTTCAATGCATGTGCAGATTTAATACGAGATAATGAACGAAATACCTTGCAATGGAGATAAGAGTCTCGGTTGTTCGGGGTAAGATTGGATGAACCTTGTTTTGGATATAATCTAATAGAGATATTGTTCGGGTGAAGATGGAAGGCTGTAAATGGATGTAAATCTTACTTGTAGATAAAATATTTATCTAAAATTAGGATGTTACAAGTCGAGAAAAGTTTAGGCGGACCCGACTCCTAACCGCCTTAGCCATAAACCTAACTGAGTAGAAAAGAGAAGTTTTGTATTCTGGATTTGTTACCAATAAAATAGTTTTTGTTGAAAAAAAATGAGCTTACTAATGGGCAAAATTTTAATGCTTTTTTAAAATTAATAGTATAAAATTCTTAAACTCTCTTAAAAGAAGTAACTATTTTATTACAGAGTTTTCAGTTTATTTCTGTCGCAATACCAAACAAGTGAAGTATACAATTTTAATTTGTAAAAAGGAAGATTTCCTAGAATTTTCCTTTCAAAATAGAACTAATGGTTTGCTGAAAAAGAGAAAACAAAGGAGGAGGAATAGAAAGAAATTAGAAACGAATAAGAACAAAAGTAACATTTAACAAAGTATCAGGTATATGTATATACACACATGGTTTTTGATTTAAATGACAGCAAAAGAGAAGGAAAATACGAATGAAAATGTAACGTTAAATTTATGAACACTGCACAAACTTTTTCTGTGGTTGCTGCATATTAAATGATGTCCAGTATAAACGAAAATTTGTCTATACAATGTAAACAGTATCGTCTGCAGCCATGAAGGTTCTGGAACGCTGCACACATTCAAAATGTTATTACTATGCCGCTCTGCATATTAATTTGACGTGTAATGGCTGATTAACTCAGGCCAACTGTGCAAACCACTCTCTAAAAGGCTCAGCGGTATAAACATTGTTGCTTTAACGTTGCTATAATTTTCCTTCCCTTTTCGATCCCCTTTTGTTTTTATTTGCCCACTTGCCCCCCGCGTTTGCCTCTATACCACCTCATTCCCTTTCCGCGAGTTAACTCTGTTATTAGACGACTTGTTTTTCATGGGGTCACAGCGACTATCCAAGCGAGGGCACATTGGTGCAAGCAAATAACCAATACTATAATTTAATTTTTTTGTTTTTGTTATGCACTTTTCGGGTGAAAAAGTACTGACTGCCGGAAACATGTATCGTATATGCATAATAAATGGAAACTAGTACAGTTTGAAAAGTGAAGAGGAGAGTTTTATGCTTTCCACGAAACAAAAAATAAAATTGGAATATTGTATCGTTATTTGAATATCTAGGAGAGCAAAATTTTCCTTTCTCTATCTGCAAACCTTGATGGTGGTATTAAAGGTCCGGTGAAATAATAATAATTGTAGTAAAGCTCCTGCTCGCTCTGTAGTTGCTGTGAAACTGCTTTTTTAATTTTCAAACTGTTTAGATCGTTAAAGGTGTTGTTAATTTTTAAAGTGGGGTGCTCAAGTGTGACGAAATAGAGAAGGAACAATTGTGCTTGGAAAGATATATGGACATCCAAATTATTATAGATTTTCGAAACGTCAGTGATGGTTGAGAACTATTTTAAATACTGCATAAGTTGTTTCTAATAGCATAAAATATGTCATGTAAATTAAAGGGTACAGATAAGAATTTCAAATAAGATATGATTCAAATATACTGGAGAATATTGATTAAGTTTTAGATTACTGTCGTGCGTAGTAATGGCAATTGAAAACACAGTCGAAATACTTGTAGGAAAAGATCACATAAGGTGAAACTAACTGATTCTCTTCTCCATTGAATTTATTTTCCGGATATCTTTATTTTATACTGTACGAGAATATGACACTAAGCATTTAGTTAAGTTCCCAGTTCTATAAATTATTTACCGAGCGGTTGTTGCTCAGTGGTAGAACGTTGGATTCTTATTCGATCCCAGCGGACAACCATCCTTACTGAGGTCAGTCAGACCAAGCAAATGCCAGGATTGTACCTTTAACTTAGGTTCTGGACGACTCCTTCTTACATAATTTCTCCTCCCCTGTCCTGGCCTGAGCATATACGCCTAAATTCCATAAACAAATACGAAACTTCTAGAAATTCTATGTGATCCCTGGGAATCTACTGAACATTTGGCCGGGTCGACACATCAGCAACCACCAAAACACTTCACGGCCTTCTGGCCTAGACGTATTTGATCTTGAAACGGCCATTAACAACGTCTGGAACTGATTTTTTTTTTTTAATTAATTATCTACCTCTTGTTCCCACCTCGTATTCAATTTCCTAACCTACCTCCTTTTGTCCATTACCACCATTCCCAATATTCACCAGCTCTGGAGTTCCCTAGAGATTTACTTCATCATTGTCATATTATTTGTCATTGAGTTTACGTCCTTACCTTGTAAGATATTCCTTTCTCAACACATCAATGACATTTACTTTTTAAGTACCGGGAAAACCATAAACCAGATCAGTATAATACAAAATTGCGATAGGTACCTTTGTGAAGTGGTGCACGCACTGGAGGTTCAGTTTAAAGAAATACATGTCATTGTATTCCTGGATACTGAATAATAAACTGTAAGTACTCAAAGACACTAAATAACGACATACACTGCTGCATGTTGTACACCACAACTAATTTCATTAGGTATAAACTACTCAAACAGTGTAATAATTCTGTACTAATAAACAATCTCAATTGAACTCAGACGCCTAACAAAAATGCCTAATAACACCTTGAATGTAAACGTATAATATCTTTTTACATGAAGCAGGTGTGCATAAAAATATATTAGAGAAATTCTGAGAAAGCAAATTTAGATTCAGTCAGTGCTATCGTTCGTACACATTATCCAGTGCCAAAACATAACTGGCGTACAACATCTAATAACGTGTCCCGAAGTTTTAGTCGAAATATAAAAAGAAACAGGAAAACTTCAAATGATTCTTGCCTCAAAATAAACCATACCTTATTCTTACCTAAATATAAAAGGCGTTTTAAACAAAAAAAATAACATGGTCAAAAATTACGATGCTAAATAAGACTCGATTTCCCTGACTGATATGATAAATGCATTTATCTTACTAACCATGTGATGCGATGTTCAAATCATGTTTAAAATAATTACGATGATTAGCATCACCACCATCATGAGAAAGTACTCAAAAAAATGTAATGATTGTCATAACCTCTTTCCCAAAGAAATACATACATGTTTAGATGAATAACAGTCAGTCATCATTAAGCACGAACCAAAGCAGAGTAACGTAGCGACACTGATACGGTGATCCCTCAGCAAAAGAGTCATGTTCATACTGTGAATACATTTAATAGTTCAGTGCTGATTCGCGGTTACTTCACGCATTCTCCCTCAGTAATCAGCACGTTTTATTGACTTACAAAGTTTATGGATCTTTGTGAAGAGATCATCGACTATTAATTTCATTCTTAAATGCTACTAATATACTAAAAACTTTAAATACCAAATATTGACATTCAATTATTACGATATAGTTCCAATAAAGAAAGGATTTACATAAGATTTCATCATCAATTTTAAAATGAATTTACATTCGTAATGTTTAAATGGATTATATCAATATCCTTCATATCGTTTGGGTATTATAACCAAATATGTTTCAGCATTCTAGCAAAACATGAACTAAAGTATGATGAAAATGTATGTGTAAATCAGTTCTGCTATCACTTTGACACTTCATATTGTATACAGAGTAGTAAGAGAAGAAACGCGAAGATCGTTATTCCGTGGCAATTTACAGTTAAATTGTTTTTACTAAACGTCACCGAATATGCGTTCTTCTTCCTCTTCCAGGTAAAATACTTGAGGATAAAACTGACAACAATTCAGAGCTTTCTTGTAATTTGAAATCCCCAATTCCAGAGAAAACATTTTTGGGTGTTTGAAGTGAAACTTTTGCCGTTGGAATTTGCCTCGAAGTAGGGAATACTAAAATTAACGGAAACAATTATCTGATAATCTGCCTGGAAAGTTTTAGTAATTCAGGAAATTGCAATACAACTGATGTTGCTGAATACATTTCCTCTGTGGTTACTGTTAACAAAAGAATGATATCGTGCGCCGTAAAGCTATGAGAATGTGTCCCATCAGCAATCTTGCTCTGGTATTTCTCCTACATATTTGTAGCTTGTGACACATACCACAGTATCTCAAGGGACGTGTGAGGTATTGTTAAAGATTACTACAAACATTGTGTGTGTGTGTGTGTCTGAATGAAGCATTTGTTCTACACATCTTACTATGTATATGAGCACTTCTGCTAAAGTCAGGTATGACAAAACACTACAAAACAAATTTCAGCCATAGTGCCTGATGAGAGAGTATTGTTAGCGCAGAGAGAGAGAGAGAGACAGAGGTACAATAACTTGATTATGCATCGTAGCAAAAGGGCAGAGCTGCTGCATTGATGCTATTCAAACCCTATGTTAATGAGATTTCGGTTCAGTTTGTGATTTCATTTGCACCCAACAGGTAAATGAGATATCAGATGGGACGAAAGATCTGCTCATCTGTTGGACAAATTACCCAATTCGGTCTTCAAATTCACACATTGTGTAATGTGGGAAACTAAGAATCTGGAATCACCACAATGAGCATGATTTCTTTTAGCTTTTTTTAAAAAAAGTCAATACGCTATATACTTCTCCTGCTTTTTAGAATCATAACAACTTATATTTCCTTTTAATTGGGAAAAAGTTTGGTAAGGCACGTAAAATGGCATTAAACCTATATATTTTGTGGCTTTGCACATGAAAAATTTACTATGTGATTTTTAACCAAATTAGAACAATATACAGGGAGCTCCAACAAATACTTTCCACCCCATTTATTTCGCAACCAACTGGTTTCTTGGAAAAATCGTGAAACAAGGCAATTCTGATTTCGAGAGAGAGAGACATTATTATGATAGTTAAGCTCGCTGTGTATATAATGAGTGAAATTTGATCACTTCTGAGTAAATGTAAAGAAGTAGGTATCTACAAATTAGTGGTTATATACCAATGATCATGGTATAGAATTGTTATGGTTATAGAACCATTAGTAATGTAGTTATGTGATATTGTTAATCAGTGGTGCTGGTTTCCTAGAAATTAAGTAAAAACAATGGACGGTAGCGGCGATAGCACCCGGCATGCCGCAGCCATTACTGGCTTAATTAACTAAGCCATGAATCTACAGAACAATAGTCACGTTTTCTCCCTGCTGTTCAAGTACCGTATGTTGATGCAAACGCAAGTAAGCTTAGTTTAGTACAACAAATAGTGAACATCCTGTAGAAGTAGTATATAAGAGGTAGCTAAGCGAACGCTCTATCACTGAGCCATGGCCACTCAGTATAATACATTCAACATTTGACATATGATACATTTAAAAATATATTTCATGCGCAAAACGTTTGATCGTCCTTTAAAAAAACTCAATTACATTATTTTTAATGATACTAATGCTTTACCCTAGAATCACAATGCCAAGAGATTGTCATATTGTTGGATAGCCTCTATTTCCCTATTATCTTTTCCCATTTCTCTTTCAATTTTTTTTGTTTTCTTTTGAAAAATTCAATTGTGACATGCTACTGTTAATTTTGTACATATTTCAACTTCAAAAACTAGACAGAAGTTGTTATTGGATTGATATGAGGTCGTAACTTAGTTTTTTCTTTGAAAAGAGGGAGGAAATGCTAAAGAAGTGTAAGTTCTCATATTACTCAAAAAGTTAAATAACCACTTCTTTTAGAAGGCAAAAAAAAATCCTATAAAACTCATTAATCTAACTTGATACCTATTAGTTACTTCTTATTCAGAGTCTCAAGGGAGAAATATCTTTTTTCATCTCTCTTTTCTCGTTTCAGATTTTAGTCGAAGTGACGTCGGGATTAATGCCAGTTGCACTGGTAATTGATATTGAAACCGCGACCGTGTCTGAAACTTGGGGAAATGTCTGTCCTGTTTTCACTATGTTAGCTCACCGTAACGCTAGTTTTCAGAGTAAAACGCTAGCTGTTATAAATTACTTATATCGTACCAAGTGTCCCGGAGCAAAGAAAATCTCGAGACTGACTCCATTTGTTATCTGTGTGTCTCAGCACACACACACATACATATATATATATTGTGAGTGTGTGCGCGAATATATCTTTATTTGTGGGAGTGTGTATTCTTCATAGGTAGCGCTATACTGTTGAAATGAAGACGGTAGACACTAATGTTTTTGTCTTCGCTTCCTCTTGGCGATAATATATAGCATTTCATGGGACAAAATCAAAGAAATAATTTTCAATAAAATACTTTCTGTACCTTTCATACCTTATTGTCAATACCAAATAATACGTTGATCTGACACTACATACTTGTTGACAAACGTATCGACTACAACGTTGTTCGTGTAAATAATTCCATTATAAATTCAATTTTGTACATCCCTGATGGCCCCGACGAAAATTTGACATGTCTACTATTTCCTTTCCGGTGCATATTCTTATTTCAACACGTGCATTGCCTTATCTACAAGACGGAGTAGTGGTCAGAGAGGCAGTTTTGCCCTAGATCAAGATTCAATCTCAGTATTCTTTTGATGTAAGTCAAGGTATTACTGGAAAATTCCTTATTCACAAGACTTACCATTTAGATTCAACTTCATTACTGAAAATTTTCCATAAAAACAAAAGATTTCACACATATTAATTTTTTTACTTTTAAAGGTGCAACATTAAATTAATTTGGCAAATTTCTACGTAAAACTTGTAGCTTGATTTGTGCTGTACATTAGTATTCGAATATCACAAAATTGACAGATTTAAGAATAAAATATTCACCTAAATGTACCTGAACTCTATTTTTACCTTTGTTCAATAGTAATCAGTATTATAGCTGGAAGTCTCAAAGAAATTTGTATTGATAAATGCAGGAACATTAATATTAATAATGTATCACTGGGGAACAAATAATAGAATATAAATAATAGAAAACAATGTAAAAACTTTAAAATATGTTTTGTAAAGGAATAGCAAATTATCCAAATTATAAAGTTTAGAAAGGCCTTTTTCCATTTTTTAAAAAAGGAACGAACGCATAAAGACCGTTTTTTTACCTCACGCTTAATCAAAGAAATACAAATTACATAACTTTGAAAATACTGCAAAAACTAAAAAAAAAAGAAAGATTTCTTCCTTTTTTTGAAAAAAAAAGACAGAAGCTAAATGTATTCGTACAGTCATTCAAAACTTAACTTTGCTTCTTCTTCTTCTTACAAGAATAATGAAAATGAACAGTTTTGAAGTCTTTTTACACTTCTCTCTACATTATAAGAATTTTTTTCTAACAAAGAAGAAAAATAAAAGATTTTTCTTTTTCTTTTTTCTCTCTGCTTTTTCAGTTAAATAATTCTTCCTGAGGATGAAACACACTAAAAAGATCCTGTTCTCTCGCTTTCTTCTTTTATTTCTTCTCTCTCTCTGTCTCTTCCTCTTACACACACACACACAAGAACAACTTTTTTAGTTACGCTTCCAATTCTTAAGCAAGATTTGTATTCTTATCATTTGCTTTATATCCTTCCCTCTTACCTAAGTTTCTCATTTGCATGTTTTAGCATAGTAATGGCTGATGATAATTAGAAAATAATTTCTTTTCCCCCGCCGGCGTGATGAATGTACGTAAGGAGTAAATATCAAGAGGATTTAAAGCGTCACTTTAAAGAGTAAGATAACAATTCGTTACTCGATAACGATAGTTGCTTTCCATTCCTCTTCGCAAAGAGGATAACAAGAAAGAGCTAGTACGGACTCATCTATAAGACTAGAGAAAGAGTGTTTTATTGATCCATTATGAATGCAAACGTCTACCTCTCCCCTCCCCTCAGTAAGAGCTTTCCTTCTCCATGTAATCTAAATATTGTGTTCGTCTGTGTGAATTGACTATCGACTAGGATTATTTTAGCTAATCTGAGAATTATAAGCTGTCAGTTTGACGATTTAGAATATTAGATGAAATGAAGGATTATTCAAAGGCCTTGACGTGAATACAACTCTGTTAATAGACATTATCGCTTCACAGCCAAAGGTGAACAAACTAGCTAGAAGTTCATATGCTACCATGTAAGAGAACTTGATTGTAAATTAAAAACAAATCACTATTTTTAATTAATTTGCAAGTGCAATCGCATCTTCGTATTTAAAGATTTCAAGTGTCGTTACTTCTCGTGAAATGCTAAAATTTCACACTTTGTGCCCATGTCCAAATAATTCGTATTAAAATAACGATTACTTAAATTTATTTCTGAAAACTTATGTATCTATTTACAATTCGCCAGTCAGAAGGACAAATCACAAAATATGTGCCTTTTTTCTTAAGAATAGAATCTGGGCTCAGTTGGATGCTACTACGCTTGGTGAAAGTATAATTAAATTGCAACAAGAAAACTTTTGAAATATGTCACTAAACCATTTTTATCATTATCTTACGTAAAGTACCAGACCTTTAAGAAAACTAAGCATGAATAATATAAAATGGTTTGGATATTGATAAATATAAATGACTGTTAGAAACCAGTGTTCCAGTGATGCATGTCTATACTTTGAGTTCATGAGGAGCAAACAGAATCTATATGAACATTGTATTAAAATGCCTCGGTATCGATATACTATGGATTGATTAGGAAATACTCAGTAGATGATAGCATGAGAAATTATGTTCAACTGTATTGTTTCACTGCGAAAGTGATGCTCAAGCTGAAGTCCTTATAGTAGGGTGCATTGCTGCATAATTCACATTTGACAACGTATAAAAATGTGCATTTGTAGATGAATTGCATTTGGGCAAATCCAGTAAAGTGCGAAATTATTTTGGTAACAGCGAAGAACTGTTCATGGGTTGATAATTATGTTAACACCATTTGTGCTACTGCTGTTCTAATAAAGATTCATAATCATTAACTGCATTAATTATTAAAAGTTTCGTATATTGCCAGCTAGTGAGTGACAGTGGTTACTGATACATTTTAAATGTATGTTTATATCAACTTTACTTGTTCCATGTGGCTTTAGGAATCGATTCTCAAAGTTTGCGCCTTTATCGCTGGAATACTCTGTATGTAGACACTCTCACGAGTTGACTGTTTCAACTGATCCGTTATATTAAATAAATAAATCGAGTTAATATCTGATTTGATTAATATCACTGCTAAGGTATGTTAATTCATTACTGATTTATAAGAGTTTTTAATTTGTTTCTTACAGGTAAGACTATCCAGACTAGAAAGATGAATCCTGTGTTCATTTTCTTCATAGTAAGTAATTTGATATAAATACTATTAATTGTTATAACTTCATTTTATGATCCAGTAAATTAAACTTCACTGTCTCTCTTATATTGTGAAGAAGTAACGTGATTTGCAATGCAATATTTACTAACGTGCAGTACAAAGTGTATATTTTAGGCTTTATTGCGTTTCCAGAAATCTTAATATAAATATTACATACAAACACCACAAAGACATGTTCAAGGGATTCTATTTATACAGTAGATTTTCGAAAATGGACAGTGTGTTCTTGTTAGAATATACAGTATGTACACAAAAGTATACAGTTTTCAACAACAACAAAAAAAGACTCAAATTAAGAAAAATTGAATTACGATTTAAATTTGTCTTTGAGTTAATGTATCATAGATACGAAGCATCTAAACTTTATTCTATGTTGTTGTTATTGAAGCAAATAATCCTATAATTGAAAAAGTTAAATCTTGTGTACTTAAGCAAGAACAATGGAAGTCCAACCTTCGATATTGAAATCGCAAATTATATTGTAGATGAGCTATGTTACCAAGGCCATTTAAATTATTATGATTATTATTGTCGTTGATGATTTTTCTTCAGTTGCGATAATGCCAAAATAACTTAACTAATAATCTTATCAAACACGGAAATTCACCAGTCACCCATGTTTCAGTCTGTAACGTCGCTTCTGCATCCTGAAATAATGGTTATTGAATGAGTCTTAATTGAGGAATTTTATATTTATGTTGCTCGTAGAATTGTTAAGTCATCAAGGAAACTAAAGTATATAATATTTCATGACTTATTAAATTTTATTATTTGGAGTTAATCATTAGTCTTCAAATGGATTCTTAGTATCATAGTAATTCCTTGTCTAATTTTAAGGTATTGCTATTAAATTTTCTCTTACTTAACTAATCTAATTTTAAAATTCATAATAATCAAGTATTAATAATGAAGTAAAATGGATGCATTTTTAAAAAATCTCTCAAGTCTTTATTGTAATTTTCACTACATTTGTAGTGGTATGTGTCATGCATGGTTAATATCAGACAAATAGGTAAATAATTGTAAACCAGTTAACACATGGTTTTCATTTTGCAAGAAATATCATCGTAGATCAAAATCTACAATAGCTAATCTTAGATAAAGAAACAGAAGTCTTTACACTTTTCAGAAGGATGCACAAATGTTCAAAACCTCCACTTGATTACATCGTAGAAAATGAAACTAATATGCAAATTAGATGTAGTCTACTGTTGATGAAATGAATTATTTCTTTAAACAATTTTCACACACACACTTAGTGCATTTACCGTATAGCTGTTCTCTAATCCTTACAGAACATTTTATGTATGCTCACACATATTTATTCTTATGAACAAATTTTGCAAGTATTTTAAGAAACTAGAGTATCATGGATTCTTCATTTTCGTTACGGTTCCATTAACCGTGATTAATGGTAGACAATTAACTGACATCAACTGATTGCACTGCCAGCGTGTATATAGAACATGTCTACTGCAAGCTATAAAATCATATGTTTTAAAAAACAATGTTTTTGTTAATAATATCAGTCCTATCCTATAGTGATGAGACGTTTTTGGCAGTATATTCATGTCTGTTTAGCGGAATATTTAACTCTCTAATATCGTATTTTTGTTTAAAAAAATGGTTGCTCTTGAACTATATTTACGACCGTTAGGCATCTTTACCTCAGGCTGAGATAGGGTAGAGCAGAGATGATGTTGGCCAGAGCCTAGTTTGAAAAGCATCGTCATGGTTTTATTATCCTGATGTAACTAAGAAAGAATCCTGGGAAATCATGTTTTTTAAATATATATATATATATATTAAGGAGTTAGGCAACTATGGCTCAGGCCGATGGGATCCATTAGTCAGGATTGTCATCCTCTGAGTTGAAACCCAGTATGTTATTTTCCTCTTCAATTGCATTTTCAACCCTTCAGTTACGTCTCTTTTCTATATATTCTTTATCTTACTTAATTTTCTATACATCTACACTTCTATATGATTTACACTGATTTCATCTCAAATTTCTTTTTTTTAAAAAAAAAAAATCCTCTTCCACATAAAGTACTCCTTCTAAAGCTCTTAACAATCATTTTTTATGTCTTGACCAATAGAAATATTCTTAATTTATTTACGATGGTTTTCATGATTCACAAATTTGAGAAATTTAATATGTATCGTAACTTACTCTACACATATCTGAGAAGCAAGAATCATACAATCACCATACGGTGTATAAATTACAATGTATTACCCAAACATACATATGGAAATCACGTTTTCAAAACATAAAATACCACGTAGTGTCCTGTTTAAAATGTGACTTTCACACATATTTAGGTACTAAACTTTCAATTAAGTATCGTACTGCGATGGTCAGATTGTTGTTCCTTGCCTAAGAATATATTTATATAATTTTAGTTTATTCTACTGCCTCGAAATCATTCTATTTAAATTCCTCTTTAAATTTGGTTTTGCCATAAGCATTATAAATTTTGTGTCCTTTTTTGATTAGCCTCTTTGTTGTCTTCATCATAGTTTCTTGCTACATTTTCTTCATTGATTTGCCTTTTCAGAAAAGCCACATACTTTCTAAACTATTATTCATTCTCTCTCTTCCACATACAACAGTTCTTCTCTTTATATTACGACCTATTTTTGCACATTTCACTAAATGAGTATTAATGAAGTTGGACACAGAGAACATACTTGTTCTAACTCTTCACCGCTTTCATTCCTTTACATCGGCTTCTATCTTTATCATAATGCTTAAGTTATAGTTTATCATTTGTCATCTCTACCCATGATTATAAATTATGTACGTAGCCTTGATATACATGGTACGATACATACATTTCTGCCCTTAGTTAGTTGTTTAATTGTTGTTATACACAATTTAGAGGCAGTTTAGGCACAATTTAGAGGCAGATGTAGTCACACCTACCTTCTGATATTTCGATGTACTGTACAAAACTGTATTACATTCACATATTTACAAATTGCATTTTTACAAAATAACCACAAAGATGAATTAAAATTAAATAAAAGATACTAATTTCACTTTTGTGATACCATATGGCGCACGAAATGATACATCGTTGTGCACAAGAATGGTACAAAATTTGATGTAGAAATAATCATTAACGCCATGAGGACAGTTTCTAATAGATAAATTTTTCAATACTGTCGTCATTTTCCTTCACAGACTTTGGGGATTTGCCTGTGTGTTGGTAACAGTTTTTCATTACACATCTTCAGGTAACACACGACACAACTGCCGGCCGGGTGGCCGAGCGGTCTGCGTTGGTAGGCAATCGGCTCGAAGGTTCCGGTTTCGAGTCCCGCTAGGGGCATGGGTGTAGATTTTAACAGCTAAAGGCGAATCGTGAAGGGCCGAAGTCTACAGTTACGAGACTGGCCCATATAAAATAAAGTTTGTCAAAGATTTTTACGACACAACTACACAATGTGAATTTTGAAATGGTATAGGTGATCTGTATTCCTTTGGCATACTTTCTCCTTCAGGAAACCTCACAGGAAGATGGAACATGTATGAGTTTTTGTGCTGTATGACGGCAACGTCAGTTTATGACATTAGGAAAAAAAAACAGTTTGATCAAATATTACGCCCAGGAAATCGCAATGGACTCCTTGCAAACATACACTTTGACAAAGAAATCTAGAAACTGTATTGCAGCTCAGGGTCTACGTTGTTCATTTCTGTTTTACGCGTTATCTGAATACTTGAGCCAGAAATTCACCATCAAGACAAAGGCACATTTCCAGGAGGCAGCAAAATATTTGTAATATTTAAGTCGCTATTCATTAGAGACAATTTTCTAGACTTTGGTGATTAAATGTATACCAACAGTTTTTTAAATGCACAATGTCACAGGAAAGCTGTGAAATAACTAAGGAAAGAAAACTTATTATTTACCATTTTTATCTTCTCCAGAACTTCAATAAATTCATTGAAATGGTTCTTTCTCTTCTGTGTTCCTTCTTTCACATTTAAATACGGAATCGAACGCCTGTTTAAAAAAATCTATATCGCTGCCAGGTTCAATTTACGATTCCGATTACCAATCTTTTAAACAAATATAAATTATTTGCTTACAATTTTATCCAGCATATTTGCGCATATAAACAAATAGGTATTGTATGAGTAGAATACAACTCGTGCAAGAATTCAAATCAAGAGTCTTCCTCATCTAAAACTGTCCGTGAATCGTTAAATACACGTGTTCCACTATCATTTCTTGTGAGGAATTATTAAGGAAGAATAATTGTTACGCACACTACTACACGGTATAATTTAAATCATTTTATGTTTATCCTGTAAACAAATACAACTTATAAACCTGCTTCTTAAAAGAAGCACTTGCGTTGAGTCAGTGTGCATCCATGGGTTGAGAAACTAATAAACTTATAGACATCTGTTTCTTTGCTTCAAAATGTTGTTGTCTTGATAGTTGCAGAAAAATGCAATTAAGATTATATTCCCATGCGTAAGTACAGGTCGTTTCGCATTTCTTTTCTGACATGTGTTCGTGTTTGGGTGTGAGACAATGACTGTGTGTGTATTGGTGTGTGTGTGTGTGTGTGTATGACTGTGTGGACTTCAAGGAAATAGTACAAAAAGAGAGGAAGATAGTCGTTTTCAGAATTGAAATCGATGTGTTGCAGTCATTGTGTGCGCGTCCCTGGAGTCCGCTCTTCAGTCTACTGCTGCCCTTCCTCCATCCATGAGCAAAAGAAGGCTTTATTTGAAAGAAATGAATAAAGGAAATCTCCTTCTTCGGAGATCGAAGAGGAGAAAGGACGTGGGATAGGATGATCCTCTCTCAGATGCCATCCACAGCCTTCACACACACACATACACATACACAACATATCCCTATGAAGGTCACCAAAAATCTTCAGAAGTCTGTCCACACGATGTTCTTTCTATTTAATACGATAGAACAGAAAAAGCAGGAAAGAATAGAATGGTAGAGAAGACGTTACATACGAATTTCTTGATTGAAAAATACTTGAATTTTTATTGTTCCAGATTGTTTTTAAATATCGTTTTCGGGTGAAATGTTAATGATCTCTGGTTTCCAAATTATGGGTAATTTCTTCTGATATATTTAACTTTTTGCAAGCTGTTTACTTTAAAATATTACAAACTTCCTTCCAAAAAGGTAAAATTAATATACTCATTCTAACTACAAGTACTGAGTACACCCGAGTAATATCTCCGTGACAAACAACTCACTTTTTTATTAAAAGGAAGCAGTAATAAAGGTGGAGAAAATTTTGAATATTACTGAAAATGAAAAAAAGTTGTTTCATTTTGCAGTTTATGGTGTATGTTATTCATTTTCTTTCACTGCAGTAATCTATAGAAGTGCCTTCTTTCAACTTTTTGTTTGCAATGAGATGGTCTTTAAGTCATTTCCTTTATTGCATATTTCCTTATTGTTAATGTCAGTACATGGTAGTAGTCACAACATTTATCATAATTGGACACTTGACACGTTCCATATGCTCCCGGCCATTCACGCAAGTAGAGTTCCGGCACATTTCATGATGTGCATACATGTCCTCCACTGACGCCTTTCCGCCAGGACGGCATGTTTAATTCCAAATATTATGTAGAGGTTTTACTTTATTTCGGTTGTATATTTGCCGCCTTTCAACACCACGAAGTAAATGTTTCAATTGAATTTATTTATGTATCAGGCCGGGAAATGGTAGACGAAAGGATGTGAAAAGGAGTCGATCAGGTCTTAAGTTGAAGGTACCATCCCGGTAATTGCCTGGTGTGACTTAGGATGGATTTTGTGAAAACATCCGTCAGTCTGTTTAACAGCTCGTATCGAAGCTAGGGCCTCTCGAATGACAAACCAACCCTCTGCCAACTAAGTTAAGGCCGCTCGGTAATTAAAAGTAGATAGGAAGGCTGAAATTTCCGCCAACAGCTATGGAGGAAACTATTGTTGACGTTATGAACATTCTAACCTATCTTCTCTATTCCTTCATTTTTCAGTAAAATAAAATTGTACAACCTAAATTATTACTAATTTTCCGGGGGGAGGGATAGGGGTTTTTTATTTTAGGCACCATCTTGACATTCCCCAGATAAAACAGTGGAAAATATTTGAAAATTTGACAGAATATCCATCAGCTCGCCCCAAACCTGCGTATCTTCTCATTGTTAATACGGTGCAATTTATTTTCATATTTCCATTTACGTAATTCCATTTTTAATTTAATGATTTGTGGGTACGAAAATACTAAAGAATCTTATGTATCAGATTGATCCGCTACAGAAAGATATGCTACACTTTTGGTAAATATGCATGTTTGAGTTCTTCTCGTAAAAGAACGCCTTTATGTTTTTGAATTTGGAATAATCATAGTACGAAGTTTGATGTCCCAGAAAATACAAATTAACAGAATTGTTACATTTCTATAACGAAATATATGGCATTGTATTTTTTCTGTATCAATAAGAAATAAAACTAAAAGTGATATAATAGTAACGTTCTTCATACTGTGGTTTATTTATTACATTGTTTATTAACAAAAATAAAATTAGAATTTTCGTAGTAGCAATGAAATCGTAAATTTCATTTTCCTCTATGGTGGAACTAAATTCAAAACCAAATTACACAAGAAGTAACAATATTAATCCAAAGTTATAACGAAAGCAAAGAAATCCTTTCTGGAAAATTATCTTTCGACAGAAAATTTAAATTCTCTTAGCCTATTTAAATAAAGATGTACTATATATAGATAATAAATATATTCCAACCATTTTTCTGAAGAATTCATGAGTGCTATAGCGTCAGTTCTTGTGTGTCTTGCTTGACATATAATTTACACTTCAATATTACATCCTGGTAATATAACCGTTATAACAACTTTATTGACTATCAGCTATAAAAGACGTATATCTGTTTCTCCTTGGCAGAAAGAATTTGCTCATAAATTTTTAATGCGTTTTTTTTAATCCAGTGGAGGTTTAAACATCTTGCGCATTAATCTGTGTTGCGCATTAGTTTATTACAAAAAGACACATAAAATAACACTAAAATTTTCAGAATAGAAAAAATATGTCCAAGTCGCCATGGTGTAGTAGCGAAAGTTGCTGGGAGTGAATCGTCGCAATAGAGGTAGCATACGTTCAGTTTCGAGTGTGGATTTCATTTGTCATCTTTAGGCAACTATTGCTTAGGCCAGGCCGAGCGTTGGTTCAAGCCCTGCGCAAATCGTCATTCCGATAAAGTCTGTCAGTGCCACTCTGGCTGAGTAATAACAGAAATAGAGGTTCTTTTCTCTATTCCTCCTATCCATGAAAATTGTGCGAACCGAGAGAAGTCATCCCTATAACTTCTAATAAGATTTGTACGTATCAGTGCAATCTAAAAATATAATTTAAACACAAGTATAAACGCTAATAAACAGTGAACAATATGCCAATCGAAAGAAAGAAGTCTGAAAGAACGTGAAACAAATAGCTGTCTCGTATCAGGAGTTTGTGTCATGACACACTGTTCTCTGATTATGCTCGAGAAAAGTCGCTGATTTGAAGTAAAACCTACTTCAGTTCCAACTTGTTTACAAATGAAGTTAGACGAACAACTTTGCTTGTCTGAGGGTGAAGAAGTCAACTGATGAGAGCGTTGTTGACCACTTTTAGTGGCAATTCTTGTACATTTGTATAGAAATTTACTGAAGCTCTTAGAACCAACTAGTTGTCTATTTCGACTACTATTGGCTCAAAAGTCATGCAAACAAACATGTATTTTTAATTTACATTCACTTTCCTTTCGCACATAATAAATATACGACAGTCAGTGTAGTAACTGTAGTATGTTGACTGGAATCCCCATGAGGAAAATTCGGCGGGCCTCCGGTGGCCCGCCATCATGGTTGGTGGGCCACCGGTGGCCCGACGAGTTTTCCTCATGGGGATCATTGTTTTCCATATACATCACACTCCGAATCTCGAGAATGTACGATTTCTGCTGAGGTTTAGTGGTAGTTCACTTATTCTGAAAGAGGATGTTTTTTAAGTCATAAAAGAGAAAAACGTGGATGCTGAAAACAATTTTTAATACCAATTAGGTTACATTTTCTCAGTCTTTCTTGAAATACATTAGTGATGTTCATTTAAGGAAATGAACAGAGTTCCTTAAAATGCAGTTGAAATAGGTGGGTGTTTTCCCTAAAATAAATGGGATTTCTCCCGTCATAATAATGTAAATTATTAAGGTTTTAGTGAAAATTGATTTGAATAAAATGTACCTTCTAATTATCAAAAAATGACTCAGTGTAGATATAAAAGGATTAAAAAGTATTCATAATGTGAAATGTGGAATCTAGTGTAGCACAGTACTTCACTTAGGCAATCATCAGACTCATCACTGACATTGTTATCCTGAAAGTTATATACGTAATAAATAATAAGGTTTGGATTAACCGTTTGGGTTCAGCTTCTCTGATCGCGAAATACGGAGCGTTTCTAGCTATGCAAAGCAGGCAAGACAAAATATACGAATATCGGATATGATCCGTTTTATGAAATTTGATAATCCGGATAATGGATAATATTTAGACTACTGATATGCGGGTGGCGGATTATGATAGATGACCGATAAGAGGATGAATGTAAAATATGACGAATAAGATCCCATTTATACGTATGACGCATATAATCCAGATACTGGACTTATATATATATATATGTTATCCGGATATACTAAATCTAGGTGAATATGTATCTGGTATCTACGTTAATTTTTATCTGAATTTGGTCATCCGTAGTAGATAGCAGAAGAGTTAACAGTACATGTTCTAATACTTACACAGCAGAAAACAGTTATGTTTATTCAACACATTTCAGTGTTCCTCGGCGACCACCACTTTATTATGTTAAATCAACATAACAAATGGTGTTGATTTCGGTTATTCATGTTTATTCAACATTGTGATAGTGCCAGCATGCAGAGGTGAAACCGACCTAACGCAAACATAGGTGACCCGGTCCGAAACTTGACCCGATTGAACCGGTCTGGGAAACATAATATACTTCGAATGGCGTCGTATTTTTCGTGCTTCGGGCTAAACACAAGGAAAAAATTAAAACTCTGTTTTGTTTTCCGGGTTACAGGGTCTAACACTGGTCAACGGGTCATACTAGGTATTTAACCTAGACCCGGTTATCCTGTCCAAAACTTGACCCAAGTGACGCGATTGACGCAGTGACAAGTTTCAGCTCTGCTAGTATGACACCCTCCGTTCTATTGATGAGCATTGACAATGTGTTGAATCACCGAAATTGACAACGTTTGTTGTGTTGATTTAACACAGAAAAGTTGCGTTCGCCCTGGGACACCGAAAACTTTTGAATTAGCACCGCTATTTTTGCTGCACACGAATACAACCAGTGAAAATAATTGTACTGTTGGAAGTCCTTGAATTAAATTACCTAATAAGAGGAATATATTGTACACAAAATGTGTAATATTTATATTCAAGCTGTAGTAAACACATAAATTACTTTATTTACTTAATTTAAAAATTTTTAGTGTAAAATTGAAAGCAAAAAGCTTAATCAAAGACGCTAAGAAGGTCGTAAAGTAAGAAGGTAATGAAATACGCTATCGATACATTCACAAATAAAGTAATTACAAGAAACTATGTGGAACTTTTCTTCAAACCAGATATCCAGACACGCGATACAGTTGTAGAGAATTCTTTAAGCGGCCGTTCCCATATAAAACTTCTGCTCTTGACAAAGAGTAATGAATGAACAGCAAATACGTAAGGAAGGAAGAAAGGGACACAGAACGTGCAGAGGATTCTAGCTAACTCGATTGCAGGGCACTTTAACCAACCTACAAGGCATTGTAACCAATGATTGAACGATTAGTTTGTGATTGATAATTATAAATAATTCCTTTGGACCAGAAGATTTAGAAAATGCAGTCCGTTTTTTTTAATTCATTGATTTAAAAATAACTGACAATATAAATTTGCTTGGAAGCACTTGGTTTGAATTTGACAAGACTAATATAAAATACTTGGGGATTAAGAATTGAAGTTCCTGAAATTTTGGAATAGTTGGAGTAAAAATTCGGTCATCGGTTTCTTGTTCGAGTCGATGCACAGAAGCCTCACACTAAAACACTGTGGAGAAGTCGTTATGTTGTGATATTTCTTTCATGTCTTTTTAATGTTCTCGGCATCTGTTTTCTTCCCGTCATTGACAATTTTATCAATACAAAATAGTGTTAAAAATATATTTTTCCCACGGGCAAGGAAAATTTGCGACTAGGTGAGCAGTACAATAACAAGAAGCACAATTTCCTTGGTACCTCTACAACGCAATCTTTCGGCTGACCCTGTATAAACAGTGCATGGATTCAAATCTTTGGAACATATCTAGAGTGAAATGTTGCATTGTAAGCATTTATAATTTAAACTTTCCATTAAAAGCAATGATTTGAATTTACCACACATAGAACAAAATGCATTACTTATGATAAAGAAGCGTAAGTTTTCTTATAAAAATTATAAAAGATTATTAGAACTTACTGTATGCGAGTATGTGAATTTCTAGTAAAGTTTTTATTAAGCGAATGTTCAAACTCTCAAAAAAAAAGTAAATATAAACATATAAACATTATGACATCACTACACTTCTTGTTTAGTCGTTGTGTTTTAACCTAGAAGAAAATGAATTCAAATTATGCTTGTAATTTGAATCCATATTTATTCACTTGGGATGAAGAAAAATAATGTTGTAAGTATTGACAATCATAACATAGCGTTGATTTCTCGTTGTTAAGAAATGAAGAATGATCTCACTGTTTGAAAAAATATCTTTCATCTGTTGTTCATGATAGTACTACTCTTCCATTTCTTAAGTAAGGATTAATATTATCTAACAAGAGAAAAGGTTTTAAAAGTCAAAGAAAAAAAACCTGGATGAAGAAAAAGGGAATTTAAAATTAAGTGAAGTTCAGCACACCAAACGGAGCTTAACAGTGCCTCTAAGTAGTTATATCCTTAGTGGTTCATTGAGGAGGAGAAAAAAGAGAGTACGTTTCGGGGAAGGCAGTTTCAAACTTTGATGCTGCTTTGCTTTAATTCCCAGAAAGGTTTTTCTTGAGCAGAGTATGGCTGGCTCCTTCTAAATCCACAGTTTCCAAACGACTTTGTGCAATCAATCTAATCCCTAAAACTGTTCTGGTCTTTTAACAAGGCGCTGATCTGACCACAGTTCGAACTACTTTGAGTCGGAGATTCTTTTCCGACCCGCTCTCCTTTTTATGTCTGTGTGTGTGTTCATGTGTCTACTTCCTTGGGGACAGTTTGGTCTCTCTCTTACCCTCTTTTTTTCCTATACTTAAACGTGAATTTGAACATTTAAGCAGAGAATAGTTAGATGAGACATAGCAGAGGAAAAATATGTCGATAGTGCCTACTTTTGAGCCATCTGGAAATTGGTGTCATCTTTTTTTATATATATATTTCAATTTGCATATGACCGAAAACTACTGTTGGAAGAAATACATTTTTAATTTTGAGCATTTTCTTAAGTATATTTATTTACATCAAACTGATATATTTACTCATGATAACTTATTCGCCATTTACACCAATATTTTCATATCCACCTACACCATAAAAACATAATAATCTTATAGTCTGTTCAGAAAGGGACGTTGTACGTGTTTAAAGATTAACCTTTAAAAATTGTTTTCTTGTATTTCAAGTCTAACTAAATCCATAGCTACTGACGAAGTAGGGTAAAATATGGGAAATATGGAATGGGCTTTAATATGGAACTATCTGTAGCTACTTACTTGCTTACGATACGCGTTGTTTAGCTGGTTACACAAATACTTTCTTATTACGTGAGAGCACATAGCAACTCTTTAAGATATTTACTACTCTTTACACCTACGACAGTTAATTCTTACAGTGTCAATATTACGTCAAGCGCAATAATTCGTAAAATCCTGATGAACACTGAAACAAATAATTTAACTGTAGAAGTGAATGTAAGAAAATCAACTACTTTACTAAGGAAGAGAGTGATGTATAGGAGATAGCTGTACAAGGAGGATCAACTTTCATAGTTTGAGCCAAAAGTGGGCTTGAAAACGTTGCTTAATTCTGAACAATTTTGAAAGATAAACGGGCTTATAATCGTTTCCGTTTCTGTGCAAAATACTGAATACCCTTCTAAAGCACATTATGTATAATTTAGCTCCCAAACAGCGTAAATGTTGAAAATAGATTTTCTTTTAAAGATGGGTCTAGAATTCAGTGATATTTTTTAACAACAACAACAAAAGTTGATCCCACTTTTGATTAAAAATGCCCAAGTGGACCGCCTTCTACGTATTTCCTGTACGCCATTGTTTCTCTAAATGTGGCAGCCGAATTCTCTATGTACACTTTTATAATTAGATTCTCCTTTCCTTAATGTTCTACGTCACTGGCGTACTGTAGAAAATAGCACAGAATACTTCATCTGAAAATTGTTCCAATTCCATTGAAGCAGTAGCCGGAAAAAGGGCCCTTAAGCAAAAGTTACCTTTCGAGAAAACAATGATTGAAAGTTTGATTTCGATGCCATTGTTATATGGATGCTGTAATTGAGGACATTAACGGAAGACGGGCACATAGGCCTATGTACTCTTTTTCCGGCAATCTCTTTAAATGATCTGCCATGTTCTTTTATACATGCCCTGCAAATTTCAAGTCAATATCTTTATTCGTTAGCTTGGTAGAAATACATATATAGAAAAGTTTCCGCAAGTGAAAACTGTCCTCTTGCTTTCGGCCCCTGCTGGTGGACAAAACCTCAACTTGACAATGATCAAGTTTTGTTCATGGTTCAGCAATATGTTTTTTGTATAACTTATTCACATGCTTTCTGTCAGAGGCCAATCATTTGCACAGTGCGACAGAAAGATTGATCTAGTCAGATCACACATAAAAATAAGTGAATTAGCCCGTCATCGGAAAAAATATATTATTTTCGATTCAACGTGAATGGTAGAAATTTGTGCTATAGCTAGAACGGTGTTTAAAATGATTTTGGGCTGCCACTTTGAATCCAAGATGGCGACTTTTTCAAAATGTTGCAATAGTTTCCTAAACTACTCTTGATAACACACCTTTATGCCAAATTTCGTATTTCTAGCGCAAACTGTGTTGAAACTGTTTTCTGGCGGCCATTTTGAATCGAATATGGTTACTTCTCAAAATGTTGTAATATTTCATAAACTACTCTTGATAATACACCTTTATGCGAAATTTCGTATCTCTGGCTCAAACGGGGTTGAAAATGTTTTTTTGGCGGCCACTTTTAATCCAAGATGGTGGGTTACTTTTTCAGAATGTGGTAATAGTTTCCTCAACTACTCTTGATAGTACACTTTTATGCCAAATTTCGTATCTCTGGCTGAAACGGTGTTGAATATTAAATTTTGGAGCCCGCCATTTTGGATCCAAGAAGGTGTCTTTGGAGACATTTTGTAATATTTTCGTAACTTAATGGTGATGATGTATCGTCATACAAAATTTCGTTTTTCTAGCTCCAGTCGTTTATGCTGTGGCACCATGAAATCTTTGATTGCCGGAAAAAGGGCATATAACATGCATACGCAATTTTCACCACATTTTCACGCAAACTTTTTATGAGGTTAGTTAACAGTTTTCAAATCTGATTCTATGCACTTTATACTGGTATCAACGACATAAATATTCTTTCACAAACTTCTTGGTAATATTGAACCTAAATCTTTACCAACTGTTTACCAAAAATGCGTTTGTGCACTTTGTGCCCTTCTTCCGGCAATGTTCTCAATTGAACTCGCTACCATGTTTCCTGTTTACAAAACTTTGTGCGTAAATAGATTTTAACTAAACAGAATCGAATTAAACATTCTACTGAAAAAGGGCTCATATCCGGCTACCGCCTCAATTATTGTTCCAGAGGAATAAAAATGTTGCTCCAGTTTCTGATTTTAAAACTTTATGTTGATATTTCGTAGAGGTATTTCTTGTAAGTCAATGATTTCTCAAATACCCTTACTAAAATGCGCTTGCGAATCTAAAACGATTACAGTATAACAGCTCTTCTGAACTTCAGTAGGTAAAAATAAACAGGTTTTATTACATGAGGTCATGACAATGGAACGGTACTATCTGCTCTCTATATCACAATATCCAGAAACCTCTCATATTAATTCGAGGAAATCCCAGCTCACTTACGCATTTTTCCACTGCTTTCACATCTAAATCATGTTCCGGTGTTTTCAGTGCCCCCTTCCAACCTTTTAAACATGTGAAACTCTTTTAATAACACACTTCGGAAGTTGAATTGGCATTAACAAAAGGAAGTTTTTGATTACAAAGCAGCAAGTAAACAATCCAGTTTCCGAATAATTAGTATTTCGTGTAGGAGTTAATATGATTTAATAAAACGCTAGAACGGATCATTAAGAAAGAATCTCCTTGCCGCAATTCCGTTGTTTGATTATTGCTTCAGGCAATTCATTAAGTTGCTTTCACTTTTCCATTTTGTTGTCATAAGACGGATAAAATTAAAATAATATAATAATAATAAAATAATATTAAAAGATAGTTTGCCATGCAAGCATTTGACATAAACATGTATGAATGTTTGGAACAAAATTATATATATATATCCCAACCCGTCTGGTCAGCGTGGGAGCAGTAGACCAACTCCTCCCTTCGGGGAGAGGCCTCATCCACTAGTGGATTGAATATGGCTGTGATTTATTATATATATATAAAATTCATTTAGAAAGGTATGTGAACACTACTCAGTATCAGTCAGGCACGCGAAAGAAAGCAAAATCCGTTCCAAAGGCGAAATTGTCAACACCGTGAGCAGTCCAATTTCGTCAGCCTTTTTCTAAATCATTTGTTTACCCTACAGTTGCAACATTTTTTGTTGTTCACTCAGTGTAAAATATTAAGTAACATAAAAAAATATCCTTCTGTTTACTACTTCAAATATTGTAATTACATACTAGTTTCCTACTGGATGAATGCACAAAAGGTAAAGAAAATAGGCAAAGGACAAATGGACATATGAGGAAAACGCTTAACATGTACGTACATTAGTAGAAAATCTTTAGGACCATTCTTTACCAGATAGTTTTCCAAAACATTTTAAACCCAAATGAGTTTGTAACACTCAAGCTTAAATTAAAGATTGATACATACATATTTTTAAAAAGACACGAATACTTAAGTCATTTCTTTTATGTGGCGAAACTATTATCACTAATACGCTTCAGAACTGAGCACCTCAAAACAGAAAGCAATTACAGATCCTAACTTTTGTGTGACGTTAAGAACAAAACTTTGCAGTAAGTGTTTGTCATAAACCCAACTTTTTAGACTGATTAGTGCGATTAAGAATATACAATACTTATGGAAACAAAACAAAATAGACTACACTTTCCTAATTGAAGCTTGTGCGCGAACAAACGTCTAAGTGACATTTTCAAATAAAAGTAAGTCACGAGATACATTTTTATATAACAGGAAACATATGAGGCATAAAATATTCATACTTTGCACGAAGCCATGTTAGACTAAAGTGCACTTTTGTGTAAAATATGAATATTTTATTCCTCATATTTTTCCTGTTATATATAAAAATGTACTCGTGATCTTTTTTATTTGAAAATGTCACTTAGACGTTTGTTCGCGCATAAGCTTCAATTGCAATTATCGGCAGTACAAATTCGTACTGATGGACAGTTTGTAGTAATATACGAAAAGATAGTCATTTCATCTGTTCGACCTAACACAGTTTCAGTTTATCGCATTTCTGATAACATGTTGGGACTAATAACAGATTTGAAAATAGGGCGTAACTACGCTTACCTATCTTAATAATAATATACTTAGTACCCGTGGGCTATAGCGGTTATGCGGACGAGGGATCGGCACTGTCTACGAGAGGGTACACAGGTTCGATTCATACAGGCTATACTGACGAAAGTTTCCTTGTTTTTAGATTCACCAGGCGAATGCCGTGAGGTACTTAGTGACAGGCTGAAACTTGTTTCAGGATTAATTATGTTTTGTCATGAAATTAAAAGCGGGTAGTTGTGATTCTTAAGAAGTTACAAAAATAAAAAGAATGCAATAGATACCATTTCATCAACATTATCCTACGTGACAGTAAAATAATATAAAGTGTATAAATGGAAATCTGAAAACATTTTACATTGTTTTAAGTCGTGTCACAGAACTTTTAATTGTCCGCTTTTGAATTTGAATTTATTTATGGCCTTTATTTATTATAACTCAGGCTCAGACTGGGATAGGGGAGGAGACGTTGGAATGCAGTAGGACAGATCCTAATTTGTAGGTACCGTACAGGCATTTGTCTAGTGTGACTGAGGACAAATTCTGGAAAAACCTAAGCCAGGATGAGCGGTCAATGGGATCTTTCCAATTGTAAAACCTACCGATTGCTCAGCCAACTTAATTGGCTGCTATTCTAGCTTCAAATACTAAAACTGTGATAAACTTTATTTTTATATGGGCCAGTCTAGCAACTTCGGACTTCTGCTCGTTACGATTCGCCTTTTAGCTGTTAAAATCCACACCCATGCCTCTGCAGGGACTCGAACCCGGGACCTTCGAGCCGATGACCTACCGCCGCAGATCGCTAGGCCAAACTTTAAATACTAGTTTTATATACTTAAATAGTGAACTATAGAAGTTTAAAGTAACTTGTTAAAAACTTTCGCGATTGCAATTTTTTCTGACTACATTACTTAATTTGACTTAATTTATACGTTTGTTACCGAATAAAACTAATACTTATTTAGAAATTTCCCGGAAGATACAAACAATGAAAAAAAATTGGGAAAGATCAAACTTTGAATATCATTATCTTTTGTTGTCACTTACTGCTCATTTCCAATAGCTGCAACTAATTAATCACAGATAAAGTAGCTTAAAAGGTTATGATAATTTAGGATATTTAAAAATAAATACTTTTGATACTGCTACAACTCATAATTGCATAATAAAGAAAAACAAGCGCACAAATCAGGTTTATTTGAATCATTTAGTCAAGAGCAGAAACGGCAAAGTGCTTTTCCAGTTTAAGCATGAAGCCTAATGCTCCATTTCTCTTGAGTAATTTATCAGAAGACAAGACAATCCATTTGTCTCTAAAAACGAGGAGAGATTTCAGAGGCACCTGACGCCAAGTTCGCTCACGAAAGAAAACTATTGCCTCACGTATCAGAGCGGGAGGGTTAATCCATTTGAAATTAAGACGGGAAATTTTTGGAACGATTCCTGTTTTCTACCTAAGTTAGCTAGAGAGTTGAACTGTTGGGGTGAAGTATTAATTGTTAATACTGGTTGAGCAATGAACATGGTCAGATGGCATTCAAGAGCTCTGTATGCAACAGACGTATTTGTAAAAGTTAAAACTTACGACTGTTTTTCAAACTGAAAGGTGGAAAATATAAAAAGGAAACTATTGATGACTTTATATTAGTAAACACTCAAGCCATTATTAAGGATAGAAGGTTTATTTTCATTGTAATTTTCTTCACTTTGCGCCAGCTGTTGATAAGTATGTAGAAAATCCAAATAAATTTAAAATTTGGTATTCGAACTGATTTGTGGACGATTAGAGCCTCTTAAGTAAAAGTAAAGCGTCGGACAGGAAAATATAACTGTTTTTGAAATCATATTACAAGGTTGTAATTTGATACAAAACATTTATTTTCTAAATATAGGGAATTAAATGCTATTTACGAATGATAATCGACAAATTGGATGAAGAAAGTATAGGCTCTAAAATGACCATGCACTCTTGCATCCTGTCACTGAAATTCCGCACAGCACGTTGGACCATACCTCCTGGAATTGCTACTATTTCCTTACAAATTGCGCCCTTCAGTTCTTGTGTAATGTTAGGTTTCTTCACGAATACTTTCCGTTTGAGAATTTCTGTGACAGCTTGCAAGAGTGCGTTCGCAAGAATTGAAGAGTTTGGTGGAATAAGGGCGTGGGTCTGAAAGAAGCAGTTTGAGGAAAACGTCTTTCATCTCCAGACTTTGCACTGCTTAGTTCATTCATATTTATCTCTTAATAAGACACACAAGTCTACTTTTCCTTTTGGATGGAAACAAACAGAACCAGCAACTGCTGTGATAACATGTGTAGAGGATACGAAATATGTGGATTCTCGTTTGAAAAAGGTTTCTATTATAGCGTTTGAAGGGCATGATTTAAATTTAGGAGGAAAAAACTAGTGAACGAAGCTGGCAAAACAGACTGCTTATAATTGCTGCTGAAGCGTGTACTTTTTAATCCTTGTCAAAAGAAGGGCCTCTATTCAATATAAATGTAAATTATGTATATAATTTGTATAAGAGTTAACATACCAGGAAAATTTTATACTATATTCACTCTTTAAATTATTAATTTTGTGTGCAACAAGTTGTTACGGAGAAAATCGCTTTCTGCTATTGAAATGGATTTCTTAATTTACCGTGTCTGACTTCGTTTTTTTAAAAAAAAATATATTTGCTTAATTAAATGGAAATGAGAGATGAGCCAACTTAAACACAGACATGCACAGATACATAACATTCTTCTATAAACACAGAATAACACCTTTTATCTAATACATACAGACAAAAGGATTACTTCTCTTTTCATCTACACATCTGAAATTTCATATTTCAGGAAAAAATAACAAACCCCCTTACTGAATTCTGTGAACAATTTACATAATAATAAACACCATTGTTGGAAATTTATGCCATGTGGAAGAATGGAGACAAATGAACCTCCATCCTTCCGCAACAGAAACTAAAAAAATAAAGAAAGAGTGGAATTGTTGTGAATTTGTTTGCAGCAGCAGGCGTACAGACCCCCTCCACACACAGACAAATACATAGTAGCAGAGCCATCAGCTATACAAAGGATTATCGGTTTTCAGATGAACGCCTGATGACGTTGAAAGACTAATAAACGACCCATTATTCCCTGTTATCTTCTCTGAAAGCGTTTACGAAATCAGTAATAGAACAAATTGCTTGCCGCGTTCCGGTGATCAGTTGATAATGGGAGAACGGAAATTGATTCGATCCGCCTTTGTTTCGCAGGATGTGAGTACACCGATCTCGCTTGCAAACCTGTTTCCTTGCAAAATGTTCACTCCAAGTTATGCGAGAAAATAATCTTTGTTTATATGTTGGTAGTTCCCCTTTCTGTAGAGTGAACAGCGGTTATAGTTGCCATCTTGCCTGTCTATTTATCTGCATATCTCTTCCCTAGCCAAGATATTCGGCGAACCATTATCCAGAATTTAATGGTTATCAACATGTCAATCAAGGATGAATCAGACGGGTAAATTGTACTGATATTTGATAAGTCAGTTCACTGAAATTAGTCAAAATATCTAGCCGACTTAGTAAAATATAACTACATTTTACCCTTCTGAACATTCACTGCATGTATGTTTGATGTATTAATGGCCAAATGATGAAGAAGAAGTCGCACCGAAAGCAGAAGCGATAACTAAACAGCAACTTGAGTATTGAATCAAAAGTTCATCCATTTACCTGAGTTTTTTTCTTTCTAGTTTTACGTCGATCACAAAACCAGAT
>JAGDQP010009365.1:0-17737 GCA_022664845.1 Lepisma saccharinum | reverse complement strand
TAAGTGCATCGGTACAGCAAGTGTTCAAAGTGTCCACCCTCACGTCTTACGCAGTGTCCATAACGATTCTGCAGAGTGTGGAACATGTTCATGAACAAAGGTTGCTGCCACAAGGGGAAATCTTCTCCTGTAATTCGGAAACACTTCTAGGCGGGTCATTTACACTGAAAAACGGATTCTTTCAGCATGCTTCATATGTAAATATCGGGGGCCGTGAGACCTGGGGAGTGGGAAGGGTACAGGAATGTCGTTCTGATGCTTCACACCGTATGACCGGAAATAGTGCTCCATGATAAACAATTTCTTCTTCATTCTAAAGACAATTATCCCCACGCCAATTGCACTCAGCGCTACGCTCAACACAACTAAAGACTACAAAAGGCGTCACGAGACAACGCGTATGCGTGCCAGACATGCACACATTTTAGTATTGTTTGTTTTGCCGCATACTGTAATAACATACTAATTTAATTTAATTCGTACATTAATAACTTTCTTGATATGTGATTGTATTTGATCAATTATATTTATAACGTTATGCATATTTTTAATTCCACTCCATTCTCTGATATTCTTCCCGTGAAAACTAATTAGTACCGTGTAGTCTATGTTCCTGAAATATCCAGACAGGCATCAATATACAGTAGAAGTCCGATAGTCCGGCACGTCCGGACCCGAAACATTCATGGAAAAAGGTAGGCAACCATAGCTGACTTGAAGTTTCCAATAACTTGACTAATAAAAGCCGGAGCCATTATTCAGTTTTCAGGGATACCCTGGAAGCTAAAGTAAAAAGAGAAGCCTGAAGCAAGATTTGGACACTGGATGTTCAGTTAGAAATCATGCGTCTTACTGACTGGACTAAGTTTCCAGTTGTAAGAAAACATCAGATCAGAGCAGTGTAGAGTGTTAGAAGAGATAGCCTGAAGCCCGAAAAAATCTAAGTTGGCCTGACAATTACACAACATTTTAATAACGTTTGTTTTGAGTACGTTCTACTCGTTCTACTCGTTTCTTGATGTGCATATAAACGTGCAAACAATGCAAAATAAAACTCACCTAGGACTGTGTTAATTGTTATCGTAATCGATGATATCTTACCATATTTCTTGTAGGAAATGAACACCACTTCGATAAAATTCTTCATGTTTGGGGTCGAAGAACTGTTGTACGGTAGTTTTCACATCTTCCACGGCGAAGGAGGTTTGTAAATCGCGAAACAGGTAATTTGTAGAGGCCAAGTCTGGAGAATAGGGCGCATGGGGGGAAACCTCCCATGCAAAGTCCATAATTTGACGTGATGACAGCAGCATGTGGCCTGAATGAAAACTTCTTGGATGAATGGAGGCTGCTTCCATTGCATTGCTGTTCGCAGTCTGTCCAGCTGTTGACAGTTGAAGGTGGCATTAATAACTTGATTAGGTTCCAAAACCTCCCAATAAGTTATGCCTTTGACATCCCACCACACACTAAACATCGCCTTTTGGGATGAAGTTCTGGCTTGGACATCGATGAAGGCGGTTCAAAAAGACAAAGTCAGTTATTAGACGCTTTATGTTGCGGCACAGAACCCACTTATGAGTGTCGTAGTTAGAAGCAGTCATTTTTGTACCAGGAAAGCAAGGAAACACAGATCGCGACACGCCCCTCCCGTTGAGTTGCACTTAGCTGATGTAGACCCCACTGGAAGGTTTCCGCTAGTTCCTCTACTGTTAGATTAGGACTGTTTTGTATGGTTTGGTCGAGATACTTTTCGGAAAACACTGATTAACCTCCAGACGTTGATTGATCTTCACAGATTCTGTCTCCGTCTCCGAATTTTTGAAACTACCGACGAAATGTGCTATCGTCACCTGGATCTTCACCATACATTTTCCGAATGTTGCGACAGACTGTGGCCGCACTACTGCGTTTATCGAACTCAAAAAATGAAGTCTCCGCTGAGTACCTTATCTATCTTAATTCCACTGACACGATACGGTGTCCATGTCTGCTCGTCCATACTTACTTAGTGCCTGTGCCTGCTCTAGTGCTCCCCGATTACATGGCTTCACTGGTAGCGCCATCTGTGGGGTAACTACTGGTTCGAACTTGTGGTCTGTTAAAACGGGTAGAACTTTTGCATTTATCCAATATTTGTCTATTATTGATCTGAATTCCCATTTACTGGAATATTTACGATTTCTGCTAAAATATGTTATCGATATGATAACACTAAACACTTAATAGTAATAAACATTTAATCACAAATTCATGCTTGGCTACGATAAGAAATCGTTTACTCATTCCGTGCATGTCCGCAAAGAACGGAAATATCCACCTCAGCATATGAGAAGTCGGTAGGCTTCTCTATATTTCGGATCCCATTATCATCCCAAATTACAATTTTCATGGTACTCGTAGATAGATAGAGAGTCGCCGTAGCTCCGGCGGTAGCGCGTCTGACTACGAATCGGACGGCCCGGGCTCAAATCCCGGCCAGGACACTGGATACTTTTTTCACAGTGTTACCGTGCCTGGCGCTCTGAGGTCCACTCAGCCTCTTATCAAATTGAGTACCAGAGTGTCCTTAGTACTCCTGTGCACCTTGGGAAGGTAAAGGCGGTTGAACGTGGCACTTACCACCCACCTCACTTCGTACCGTAGGTCAAGAAAATGTTGATCGCTACCTCCACATCCCCCATGCGCCGTTCACGGCGCGTACGTATCGCACAGAGGATAGCTTTACCTTTACCCGTAGATAGATATAACCAACATATAAGATTTTTTGAAAATGTTCGAGATGTCCAATTTTGAGAATATCAAATTAGATAATTTTCGGGATTCAAAATTTTGTGCAACCCTGTGAAGTGTCATATCTAATGAAAGTTTATTACAAGAGCTTTAAAATTAGCCCCTCCGAGCTCTCTAGCACCAACCATTGCTGAGGAATAAGTAATTTTGTAAACTAAAAACACGAAACATTTGACTTTTTAAACTTCCATATAGCAAAAACCAGTGCGTCAACAATCTGAAGAAAATAATTTTTAATATTCTCAACGGGTACTAGCAATAAACCAAAGATCATGGAAATCTGAGAGGGTGAGGTAGACCAGGTGTGTTAAATTAAAATAAAATTGCCAATATGTAAAACATTTTTGTTTAATATAGAAAAGTTAGCAGGGTCTTTACTACCCTAGAAAACATGAAATACTCAGGGAATTTTATATATCTGGAAAACTGAGAGAAATCTATAATTATTAAAGAAATTCAGGGATATTTATGAGATGGAGCTATCTACAGTTGGATAGAGCACTGCCCTGGCAAGGCGGAGGTCAAGAGTTAAATTCCCACTGCTGACCGGAGTTTTTCAATGTGTTAAAAACTTCTTTTTTAAACATATCATCCTTTTTCACTTCTCAGATACCAACAATGTACAAGAAGCTTGGACTGGGTGGTGGTGGGATTAAAAAAATGTCATTGCGTATTATTTACACGTTCCACTATACTAAGAACTCAGGAAATTTGGAAAACATTATCATGGAGAACCTGGAAAACTCAGGGAATTTCAAGTCACAAAATAAGTAGACACTATGAGTTAGTTGCTATATGTCTCTTTCCGTGTGTTCGACTTGTTGTGTAGTAATAATAAAATGAATCAAATGCCGCTCGATTTAGTTTTGACTGCATATATTATTAATATTCAAAACATTTCCCTTTTTAATGTGTGTGTGCATAGTGTTACGGATGGTTCAGAAACATGGATTACGTTTCTGGAACAAATGCTGTTGTCAAATGTTAAACGATTTGTGGCCCTAAAATGGGATTTATTTCCTAGAGGTCACAATGACGCTCTCATATCTCCCACTGACTCACTGATAATTCATTTTTTCTCCGTCACTGTGACACGCCTTTCGCGTTATTTATGTCCCTACAGAATACGTTTGTGACCAAAACCAATTCATGATTCGATTTCATAATGCATTTTTTAGGAGAGAGTTTTCATTACCATTCTTATTAGAGTAAACAAATGTACGTATGTTATGTGTTCGACTTACAAATTAGTATTTTTATGCCGGTTGGAAAGAGAGAAATAGTAAGTTTTGTTTCATTCTTTCTACACTGAGAAGAAAGACTAGTTTTGAGGGCGTACTTTATCATTTAATGTGACTGTAGTTTATAAGAATGTACTCAAATCATATACTTTTTCTATAGCTGACTTATTGGATATTTATTATAGATTGTTATTATAATTGACATTTATTATTATAGATTTATTATTGATGTTTTAGAAGGGTTCATACAAAAGACAGTTTCAAAGGATATTTTAATACTGAAACATACCATGGTAGTTCGTCATATACGAGTGGAAAATTATCAATTAATTTATTGATTTTGCTGTATTTTTTCCAGGATGTTTTTGGACATTACTAATATTCTTTGAATGATATCAGCAATAAAGAACAATCTGTGTAAAATATAGTCTTGATAACACAATGCAAAGAAGGTTGATATATCAGAATAATTACAGTAAAACCACGGATTTACGTAATTGTTGTTCTCACAATAAATCATTCAATACCTAACCCTGAAAATATTTTGGAAAGATAGATGGTCATTTCTAAATCGGCTCTTTTTCATAGCATAATAAATGTTGGAAATCAAGTAAAAATTTATTTAAGGCTATTTTCCTGGCATATACCAAAAGAAATTGTAAAACTATGAATACCATAGAAGTAGCTGGAAGAATTTTATTTCTATTTTTTTCATTTTTAGCAAAAAGTAATTAGAACGTTTATTTTCTTTCTCTGTTCTTAAGTATGGCACTTTACTGAATACAAATAACAAATTCACCGTAATTTTAATATTAACCAAACGAAATCAAAATCAAACGGAATTTTTAAAAGCTGTGCGCTGTGGTATATATTGTCACCCTAGCTCTGTCATATATATATACTTATTTTGTCATCTAGGTCTTCCCAATGTCCTCTTTCCCTCCGGCTTACAAAACACGATGGAATATAGTCTTCCTTTCCCCCCAATCCGAGGTATATGGCCTACCCATCTTGTCGACGTGATTTCATTATGCTTATAATATCGAGTGAATTATACAGGCTGTGGAATTATTGATTATGCAGTCTCCTCCATTCTAAGGTCATCTCACCCTGTTTCGACCCGTATAACTTTCTTAAAACCTTACTTTTAAATACACGTAATTTGAATTCATTTCCCAGGGTTGTACTCTAACTTTTAGAACCATAAAGTATAACCGTTCTGTATAATTTTGATTTCAGCTTCCTTAATGTTTATAACGATGTTACGAGTTTTGGACTTAATAGAATATGGGTTCCCAGATCCTAAGCGAAATTTTATTTTTTTTCAGTGACCTCGTTCTTATTGTTACATTTGCTTCTTAGTATTACAATTGTTTACTTTTGTATTAGGTTAGAGTTGCGAGTAGGAACAACCATTTTAGTATATATCGTGGTATCGAAAGTTGAATTCATTTAGAGCAACTTCGGATTATGTGTTCTTGATATTAGTCGTTATGGTGTGGTAGTTGTTAACAGCATGTTGGATTAGATTATTGCATACGTTGATATGATTGTGTTTATATTAATTCGACTACATCAGGGTGGTTCGCATTGAAATTACTGGAAAACGAATCAAAATTATAATTCTCCGATGTAGGATGTTCTTGACAGAAGTAAAGAACTTACGTGATGTTGGTATGATTAATAAAGAATTCAAGATATGGAATGCTATGGTTCATACGTTATTGATCGCATTGCAAGTTAAATACCAGTTAAGCTATTTAGCTTCATTTAAGTGTAGCAACATCCGTTTACGCATATACGTAACTACTACTGATTATAGATATAAAATACAACAGTCCTTCTCAGTTGCCATAACTTTCTTTATGATCTCATCCTTTATTCCTATGTCTGTATTTCCTTCATCCTCTGTATTTAAGTTTATCAAGTATTTTGTTTCCTCTGTGTTCACCTGTTTCTATCCCATTGCAAGTTTCTACAAACAAAACTTCAATCTGTCCATCATCCTAAAATTATTTACAAAAGAATTGTTAGCAAAGAAAAACAACTTTGGTGTACGAACAACCGAATTTTAAACGATACATATAAAATGTTCAAAATTGTTGGTCGACTAATGCAAACAGCTGCATAATGCACTTTATTTGAATATATAATTTATTTTGTAAGATAAATTATTTTACCAAGATATTTAAGTCAGAAAATAACCTCTGTTGCTTTTTGATTTAACAAATGGACTGAACTGTGAGATATTGATGTATTCCGTGTACGTTTTAGGGACTTTCGCGAAACATTGATGATTATCTCTTTAAAAAAAATAATGATACTTGTTTGTTCATAATTTTGTTTTACATTTTATAAAAATTTCATCTCGTATGTACCTAAGGAATAATTAATCTTATGCGTAATTATCACTTTTTCAAGATTCTCATATTAGTCATATAAGAAACAAAACAGTTCATTTTTTCAGAAACTCTACACAGATCTTTTCAGAATACGTATTACAAAATTATAAAGAGAGAAATGATTTATATATTGTGAAAATTACTCCTGGAAATATTTTCAAATTTTTGTTTGGAGTGCAAAATCTTGCAAATAAAGCATGTTATTAGTTCTGAAATCTATATATCATTAATAGTTTTCCTTGAGTTTGAATTTGACACGTGTGTCATAATATACCGACAAGAAAAAATGTCACGTTGGGAAGTGTTTGGAAATATTATGAAGTGGGGACCTATGTTCGTGTCTGTGTATTAGGTTACAATGCATACAGCATAGACACTATAGATCTGGTGCTTCGATATTATGTGGTTCGTGCAGAAAGATTATAGACTTGCATAATTTTATAATTTATTATCATGATTCCACGTTCCTTAAAACATTTTCTTGACTTTACATGCTAACAGGGGCATTAATAACATCTCTTCTCTCTGAGTACAGACTATTATTTTCATATCAAATTCGTTAATTTTCTCTCAGTTTAAATATTATTATAAACAGTAGTTAATTTTACGCCTGCAATTAAAGTTAAAGATATAACTTCAGCTGAGATCGATCCGAGATTCCTACGTGAAAGTTCAGAACGCGAACATCTCGAACACATTGCTGCACGGTTCTTGCTTACTTGCAAGAAAGAACTAGATTTATTGGTATTTACCGGTACTTACTCATTGGCCCTGTCCTTTAACTGTTTATTTGTCGTAAGCTGTAGCACGTTTGTTTCTTCTGAAGTCTTACTACACTTTCCAAGTTATCGTTAAACGTTTGAATATGTTCGCATTCTAAATCTAAGTAGAAAGCACAATTAATTTCTATTTTCGTTTATGGGTTATTCAGGTAAACCTGATCTACAGCTGTCAGAAGTATGAATCGTGAACACATCCGAATAAAACCGAGAAGATAGCAGTCAAAGTCTCTATTCTACGTGGCATCTAGCCATTCTTCTAAAGGACTAAGAATATTTTCCGGAAAACATTGAAGATTGGCGGTAACAATTAGAACTATTGCATTTTTTCTAAAACTAATTCGAAATGATCAACCTTCTCCAACAGACCTCAGGGATAAATTATTTTAAAAATATCTTGGGAAATGTTTAAGCACAAATACGTGTAAGTAGAGGACTTTCATACTTCCCTCTTCTTCTACCGTGTTCTCTTTAACGATTTGAAAAATCTCTTAATTAAGCTTAACATGTCTAGACAACATGAGATAAGAGATGATAATCAGGATAACATATATGACGGTTTTCTTTCTTCTCATGGCAGGAAAGAGATGTTAGTAATCTTGTTAAGTTATACCTTTCTCGTTTTCCATCTGTATGATACATGGCAAAAGATCACGCAAATCAGAAATTCATCTCCGGATGTCTTGCAAACCGGTAAAGAGTAGAAACCTTTGTAAAAGCTTATTTGTTCATCTACAGAACAAAAAGGAAAGTTAACAAGGAATTGTGCGATAATGAATCCAAGCAAACTATCATGAAAATTAACCATAAATAATGTATGTTATTCCTTCCTATGATTTTTCATGTTTTTTTCAGCTTGAAGAGATTAAATCTGAGCTCTATTTACCTATGTGCTAATATTAATCATATAAAATATGCTGTGAGAATGTAAATAGAAGGTTCAACATTCTCGTAAGGTATTATTATTTAAGAAAATACTATCTTCCTTTTTTTAACAGACATCCAAAAGTTTTCTAGATGGGTGACACTTCATTGCGGTTTGTCCGGCTGAATTTACCACAGACAAGCGTTTCAATGAAACCAGATATAGAGAAACTGACTTCATATTTGATATCAGCGCCTATGATTGACTCTGCAGTTTTCAATGTTGTGACGGTTAATAGCACAGGTGCAGATTCAGCTTAGTGTCGTATGTAATCTATTGATCAAATCCCACTCGGATTTTCACTCTTTACTTTATCTTTACTTCTGATCCCCAAAACAAAGTGCGTGCATCAAGTTTCAAGTGAAGAACGAAGTATAAAATGAATTTAACTTGAGAAAAGATCTGTACAGTCTTCAAATGATGCATAGTGTTAGCAAGGCAAGGCTGAATAGTATTCACTTTGGAAGGAAAAGCCTTGATTTTTACTTACTTACTTCATTCTTTAACATTATTCATTGGACCATCACTGGATATGTGTTATTTACACGCGTTACTTCAACTGTTACGTTATAATGTCGAATCAAAAAGTCATAATAGAAAAAATGTTAGTTCAACCTTAAATTCTTAACGCCAAACTTTCCAGTTATAATCAGTCCCGTAATATAAATACCCTTACATTTCTTAACATAAAGCTATTTTTGAATTTAAGTTTATTTATGGCTTTTAGTCAATTTAAATGAGGTATGGCTGAGGAAACCCCTGAAGAAAATCTCGGCCAGGACAGCCGATCGCTGGAATCGGATACAGGACCTCACAAATGAGAAGTCAACGTTCTCAACTGAGCTACAATTACTCGATATAATGTTATGTATGCCTAATTTACGTACTTACTGTTTGATCAGATATTCATAGTTTTGACCGTCGCTTGGAGCACAACGATTTCTCCGAATCCTAAATTTTGTGATGAAAATATTTGGAGGATCTAAATGGCTGTTAGTCTATGGTTATTCGAGATCGATATCTAGGTACCCGTAATATGGTAATGAAGGTATTTTGTGGTCCTAGAGAATGGTCTCAATAACCATTAGACGTTTCAGTTGTTTTATTAACTATTGCTCACTTGCTCTTAATTTCAATTATATAAAGCTTATGCGCGAACAAACATCTAAGTGACATTTTCAAATAAAAAAAATCACGAGTACATTTTTATATATAACAGGAAAATATGAGGCATAAAATATTCATACTTTGCACGACGACATGCTAGACTAAAGTCCTCTTTTGTGCAAAGTATGAATATATTATGCCTCATATTTTTCCTGTTATATATAAAAATGTACTCGTGATTTTTTTTTATTTGAAAATGTCACTTAGACGTTTGTTCGTGCATAAGCTTCAACTTTTGTGGTGCGCAATGAGATGCTTTACGGAGCAATGAAGACTATAATTATCAGAGTCAATTATGATATTGAGAGCTATGATTAACTCATGATGCTTGCAAACACATCTAAAATTTATTCACAACATTAAAAATAATGAAACGCCATTTCGTAGCTTCGTTTGTGAGCCTTCAATTTCGTGGTCCTTCTGCGCGTGCGCGTATATGTTTGTGTTAGAACAGAAAGACTAACAGCAGTAGCAACAACAACAACAAAGATTTGTTGGAAGCTGCGTGGATCATGTACCAGTTTTCTCCCTAAACGAACAGTAACATACATACGTACGTACGTACAGTGTACAGTACAGCACACACCGTCCCATAACACTGTGGTACGAACATGTTAGGTTGCCCATCTATTAGCGCTGCGGTTCACCCAGTATGTTATGTAGCGAAGCGACTATTTGCAGATGTCGGTTTGTGCTTGATGATTTGTCGTATGTGTAGAGAGGAGAGAGGGAGGTTTAAAAGCCGTGTTTGTATATGTGGCTTCATTTGCCTCCTATATGCTGTGTGTGGATTGTGTGAGTGTGTGTTTATGTGCACATGTCAAGGAAAGAGGCAGAACAGGAAATTAGTAATGTTCTAACGGTGGAAAATGCAGCTTTATGTTAGCAATTCAACAATTTTAGCAAAGAGCGAAAGCATGCTTGCTTTTTCTGTGACAGGAAACCACAAGCGCAGTTTCCGGTAATAATAAACTTGTCTTCGTAACGAGCAAAGCTCGATGTAATCAATAAGGCAAAAATGGGTTTGAAAATGCTCTTCAAAGTTCAAATTTAAAATATATTTATTCCTACCTTACTAGAGCTTACGTGCCTCAATTATTTGTCAACAAAGTATCGTAGCACAAAAATAAACATGTACTCTTAAACACTTGTATTTAAACTGCAGAGGTAACTCACTGAACTCAAATTACATAGAAACTCCAATGTCAAACACTTCCACGAACTCGTTAGTTCTCTGGTGCAGATCATTACTTGGCATTTATATCAGAGATTAGTTAGACAAAATTATATTAATAATTGCAAAAACATTGATATTATTAAACTTTTTTTAATATTACGATAGTGTCGCAAGAGAACATCATACACATGTATACGTCACGAAAGTATAAATTAGATGGAAACGGAGGTTAACTTGAGTTTTTATGGATATAACAAATGCAACTAGTTTTTCAAATCAACATTTAACATTTAGCTTGCCATCGATGCCTGATAACAGCGTTGTCACTTTGCTGTTACCTACTTATGTATCCCATTTGTAGGTATAGAGATACTTATTTATGTATGTATCTTTCTAACAAAGTCTGTAAGTAAGTGCGTACGAGAGTAACAGGTTATGCTGCTAGAAATAAATATTTCTGGTATTTCACTTCACCGGTATACCCTGTTCTAGCTATTATATTAAAATACTAAACACTCAACAAAAACGTGGTCAAATTATCTTTAATAATGTCGTTATTAATAAACATTAGAGAATGTATTGATATACTATTGGTATAGAGCCAGAAACATCCTATTCGCTCGTATGTTCTTTGGGGAGTCCTGTCAAAGTGCAGGGACGATCTCAAAAACCATTTTTCTTTCATGTCAGCAAGTATTTTTAATAAACAATAGTGCTGGTCTTTCTTCTTAAGGCCTTTCATGAATCAGAAGCTTGTCCAGTAATTTGTCTACGATCATACTTAATTAAATTGTTCTAATCTTGCGCTACTGAAAACGTTTATTTATTATGTACACGGATGGATGATGATTGGAAATTTTTATTTAGTTCAATATTTGGAGGGTCTGGCTCCACCGAATTAACTTACATCGCAAGCGCATACGTTCCATGAAACGTTAATTTTAAATCTGTAATAAATATCGGTTGACTATTACCATATTATGCATCTTGCTGGAGTGATTATAATCGAACATTTTATGTGTCACAGAATGTACAACATAATTTAATATGAAGGAAGTTGAAAATCGTATTTAAAAAATAATATCTAACCGTGGTGGTTATGGTCCTTATTCTTATTTCATTGCTTTCAACAAGTCCATGGGTTTCCTCACTACATAAATGCTTATGTAATATCAAAACTTGTAGCATTTGCGCTGTCAATAGTGTGATAATCATGCATTTTACTTGAATCCATCAGTAAACCAAGAAGAGACTACAAAAGATTCCAGAAACTTTGCGATCCATGTGTCGTGCAATAGGTTAATAATATTGTCACAATTACAGATATATGAAGATGTCATGGAAACGCCTTCCAACAAGTAAAATTGTTGAGACTTCTAACAGTAAATTCAAGAGCATAATTAGTGAAACACATCTAATATTAATTTTGGTACCAAGTTTAAAGTAAAACTTCGTAAGAAAGACTATGTATCCTCTAGAGATTTAATGGCATGAAAAGTACAGCATAATACTAATAACGTTAATCAAGATAATATTTGTTAAATGAATGATAAAGACTTTTTCGTATGGACTTTTTTGCGCCGATTTCAGATCTGATATAACAATCTCTGTGATGCTCTATTTGTTTTATAATAGACACTCTACGTAACTGTGTCAACCTCAATACTGCATATTATTACTTCAAATACATAATGTATTCATAGTGTTAGTTACATCACTGCAGTAGAGATTTACATATTAAATGAACACGTTCCCCTCGGAGAAAATCTACCTTCCACCTCTACACATCAAGCTGTGCCGCATGAGAAATTTCCACAAACGTACCAAATGTTTTCGGTTCCTGAGGAATAAGTTCCATTGAGCCAGTAACTCTAAGATCAAGGAGGACATTTATTGGTCCGCAAATATACGGGCTTACTGGTAAACCTGCATTTGAAGGTAGGACCTGCATGAGTTCATTCCGGAACGTGATTGAAAAGAACTTCGTGGTAACCATATGGCGAATAACATGAAGTACGTGCTATGATAGAAATATTCTGGAGTACTAAAGATAACTGAGATGTGACATCTCAAGATTAATTTTTACTATCTCATGGCAGAAACCTTAGCACAGTTACTTATGAACACGACGGACAGTTCCACCAGAAATTTTCGGCTATGAAAATTAAAGCCAGACGAATCCAAAGGATACTGTTTGAGTATTGTACTCTCAATAGGAATGATTCTGGGACCAATTTCAGGAGAAAATCCACATATAATTCGAATTACGTAAGAGTGCTATACTACATATCGTGTTTCTACAAATTTGTAATTTTGCGACAGAATGAGAGGCACGTTATCCAAAACCTAAGCGCGATGGAACGATACAGTAAAAAGATTTGAAATCAGCGCGAGAATGCAATAAGGAACATTCAAGTTGTGACCTTACCACAAAATTCATTCTATAATTTGCATGAATTCAAACCACCTATTCCCATTTTTACGTTTTGCTTTTCTGTTGCTGAAGTGTAGTCAGTGACTGGTCATTCTAATTTCGAACAATTTTCAATTTTATAGGAAAAGGAAATCTATGTGGAAAAAGAATTATATCAGGAAACCATTATTTTACGGAGAATTAACTTTTAACAGCCATCTTGGCATGGAGATAGGTCAACGAAAAATTATTTCTGAAATAAACTTCTACAAAGAAGGCTAAAAGTATGAAGAAACGTTCCATTTTCGCTTTTTTTCCTCTGAAGAAAAAGACGATTAGCATAACTTTAACGTTTAAAAACCAGATGTGTAAGTGTGAGTAATCCTTTTTTACGACGAAAACACTAAGTTTCCACATTAACACTCCCTAATGATTTAAGTGTATAAATATACATTGCGCTCTAAAATATTAAGGTAATGAACGCTGCCAAAAACTGCATTAATGCCAAAACCATCTTTGGCGACAATATTTTCGTATTTTGCCAAGGCAATGGGATGGTTGAAATATCCTATTTTGTTTCACCTATTTCTTTCTCCATTTTTAACGCTTTTATCTCTTTTTTATAAATAAAACGAGCCAGGACTTCTCCCTTCTTACACACTTTTCAAGAAAATTTGTAAGTCGGCAGCAGCGACCCCTACTCTTTTCTGTCTTCCTTGCTCTCTTTTTCCTCTGTTCAGCGTAGCTCGGGCCAGCTTCCAAGAGCACAATTAAAACCCGGGGTAATTGGAATTCTGGTTAGAGAAGATTTATGCGACATTGCTGGTGAAGTTCTCGTTGATTTACGAAGCTGTGAGAGTCCTGTCCTTAGCGTCGGCACAGATAGAGCATAGCGCTTAACTAGCGCCCTCGTCCGCGCGCGCGGGAAAAATTTCTGAATGCATTTAACACCCACAGAAAAGAAAGGAAAGGAAAGACAAGAGCGGGAGAGTACGCAGGCGGACATTTTCAGACGAAAGCAACGTCTGTATTTAAGCAAATTCAAGCGTGAAAGAATGTTAAAGCTCGGCGGAAAGAAGGATACAAAACAGAGTAAAGAGGTTAAAAGTTTGCCTGTATTTTTGTCTATTTTGTTTCGTTTATTTCTAATTCTATTTCGTTAAGCTCTTCTTTTTATTATTTCATTTGTATTGTTGTTCCACAAACAGTGGGATTTACTTCTACTATTAAGTTCACGCCCAGAGGATGATCCTTTGTCTCTCTCTGGGCTTAAAGGTAATTTTCCAAAAACGCGTGGAAGCAACCCACTCAGCGTTGGTGACAAAAGACTAACGAAAATTTAATTACTTTCTTATTCATGCAAATGTTGGTACTCCTGACCCCACACTCGCACTTTCCTTTCTTCGTTTATCTATGTTGTGGACAGTCTCGTGTGTAAACATTCTGTGATATACCTAAACCAAACGAAGCCACAGGTTCACACCAAATGTGTCCTTGTGGTACACACAATGTCTGTTGGAATTTGTTTCTAGATATTTATCTTAACACTAATTGGATCTCATACCTCTAAGGGCATGTAGGAACTATCTTTAATATTTTTTTCATGTAGTATTCTTAACTCCGTGAGTTAACATTGTTTTCTTCTCAGTTTTATTCAGACGTGAGCTTTAACTCTACGTTTATTCCACTGTAAGTTCTTTGTTAAATATGTCACTAACAAAATGTTAACTAGAGCGCTTCAAACTGGGAAATAGTTTATTTCTTCATTGACTCAAGTTCACGTTTAATGAATCACGTCCTGCTAAAAAAATAATAAAGAAATTCCTTCCTGAGCAGTTGTTCGTCTTTATTAGTTGATAACTTACTAATTCATAATTACTGTCTAATTCTGCTTAAATGGTAAATGAAGAGGTCGAATGATTAAAACATTAGTGAGCCTCAGCTTAGAACTCTAAACAGACTACCACTATTTCAGATAAATATGGCAAATAGAAGTCCTAATATCAAATACAGAAAGGTCTTTCATTATAGTCGCACTGAATATGAAATGTGACATGAGAAAACCCTGCAACAGTTCGTTCTGTCAACTCAAAAATTATCATCTTTGGTGTATATCTTTTGGGTGTTGTGACAATAAACTAACATCCTCTCGATTTTTATATATGGCTCTATACATACTATATAAAGAGAATAGTATTATTAACACAATATTCTTCCGTTCCTCATGGATAAATGTTTTTGCCTATTACCTTCTAATCATTGTTCACTCCCAGCAGAGACACTCTGAGCGCAGTATTTCAGATATCACTTTAAACTTTAGGTTCCTTTTTTAAGAGTCATCCTTGTCCGTCAGAAGGCAATAACAAAGCACCATCAGTTCATCTTGTCCATGAACTTGAGGGTGATATGACTGCCAATGAAAACAATTCGAATAATCACTATCATCATCAAAACTTTCAAGATCGGCTGCGAAATTTATTTAATTTAGTACAGAAAATTCTTTGCTAAATTGATACATGAGTAAATAAGTTTCTATACATAATCACAATACATAAATTATCAGAAATTTTTATTGTTCTCCCCGTCCAGTGCTGACTAGAAACCTGTGCAGGAGAGAATTATGAGTGGATGAACTACTTCATTATCTCATCTAAAATTTAATTTAAAATGTCAGATAGATTTTATTATACTAACATTTCTTGAAGCTCAAATATAAAAGCTTTTGCAACATAATTTACACCTTCTGCTCTCGTCACGGAAAAGTAGGGGGTTCGTATGTTTCTGACAGATGTGTGTGTTGCAAGTGACAGCATGAAGAAAGTTTGGTTTTCCCGGGTGATCGAAGTTGTTGAATACTTCAAAATGTTCTTCCTTTATTTAATTTCTTCTCGAAAGTAAAACTAACTGCTCTGCTAGAAGTTTAACAACCGCAAGAGACGGATTATTCTTTACTAAAGAAAAGTAAGGAAACGCTTTTTACGCTGTTCTTTTCACAATATACCAAAAAAGGAAAATTAGTGCTGTTGAAAAAGAGAGGATTTACGTCTATGTATCTCTTTTTTTTTAAATGTTTAGCATCGTTATCTATTTTTTTTCATTATTTTGCATCGTCTGTACAAATCTTCTTTCATAACATTCGTTTCGTAAATATATAAGCATACCATCACTGATACCAAGTCAGCAATGCACTTTCACGATTGTGACATGAACATGATGACATCACATCTCTTTTCTTATAAGGAGTAACCACTACTTTGACATTTCTGTCTTCATGAGAATCCCATGAGAAGAACATGTCACATAGTATCTGCAGAAAATCATTGGAAGAAATTCCTGACCAATTTTTAGAAAAGGAACAGAAAATCTTTCTATGAATGTAACGTTGACAGAAATGATTAATTCCAACTTCCTAAATATGAACACGATGCCCAAGGCGGTTTCGAAGCATGATTATTGTACAGTTGCATTGTGCAACTGCGTGGCTGGATGAATCTACAAACCCGGACCTAATTCAAATACCTGGATACTCCGTTGTTCTCTGCTGGTGGAATTATACTATCTAGAGAACCTGGACCTCAAAGGTATAACTCTGAACTCAAACTCTAATTTTAACCGCATATACTATCTCAACGTTATTATTAAATTAAGTTCACTGTCAATAGGCATTGCCGCGGTATATAGGCCACCCAGTGCACCATATAGTGAGCTATCAGTTATTGAAGACATTGTAACAGATCTCTACCCTCAAGTGGATAATCTTTATATCATATAATCGGAGATGTAAATGCCGATCAACTCTATCCAGAAAAATCTGAAACTGTTTCATTAAAATCAATCTTAATATCATTACAGTTAAATAAATTAATTGATCAGCCAACTAGAATCATTTAAGTCATTGAGTAATTACTGGATTTAATCATTACTGACAGTGTCCAGATGGTTCAGTCATATTGTGTTAAAGCACCCATCGGTACGTCCGACCACTGAGTCACGTTCGTAGTGCTCAAAGCTGCCTGCATCCCTAGGCGCTCAACTGAAACTATTCGTTACGGGAACTATACCCCTATCAACGAAGAAGTATTCCACCGTGATGCCGAAAACACAAATTGGGGCTAAATCGAATTAAGCGAATTGATAGATGATAAAGTAAACCTTTTACATAAAACTCTAGGAAACCTTTTTGATGTGCATACTCCAATTAAAAAGACGAAAATCCCGAAATGCAAATTACCGTACATTTAAAGAAATACCAAGCTTCTAATTAAGCCCCTTGAGCGTGCCCGCCAAAAGTTCAAACGTACCAGAGCCCTACAGGATAGGGATAAATATAAGAGATTGTGTAATTTCACAACAACTGTGGTTCGGTAAGAACAAAATCGCATAGAATGTATCGTTCGCATACAGTATACCTGGAAAATAATACGCGAACTTGGTTTGTGCAATAAAAATACTCTGTTCTCTCTATCTGCTGAACGATCCAAATAATTTAAATCATTACTTTATCTCTCCCATCGCTCTTCATTTACTAGTGAAGATATCTTTGATCAACAAATACTGAAATTTATATCTCAAAGTCTCCCATACTCTGGTAATCCTTTTCATCTAAAACCTGTGGATGTAAACGAAGTGAAAAAGAGCTATACATAAAATTAAATCTAATGCTGTCGCACTTTATGGAGTAACTGCAAAAATGCTTAAGCTCGCGATGCCCTTCATCTCAGCCACACTGACACGTGTAATAAACTTCTCGGTTTCTAACGGCTACTTTCCTAGTGCGTGGAATCTCGCTAAAATTGTGCCCCTTGGAAAGAAAAATCCAGTAAAATTCTTAAACGATTTG
>JAGDQP010009364.1:0-59473 GCA_022664845.1 Lepisma saccharinum | reverse complement strand
AAATTTCGTTTCTCTAGCTTCAGTGGTTTGGAAAATGGTATTTGGGCGGCTATGTTGAATTAAAGAAAGCGATTTTTAGAAAGTTTTCTTACATTGCCGTTACCTACTTGTGATGGTACACCTTCATACCAAATTTCGTTTCTATAGCTCGAATGGTGTGGAAAAAGTTTTTGTGCGGCCATTTTGATCCAAGTTAACAACTTTTTCAAAAATGTAAATTATTCCTAAACTACTCTTGTTAATACACATTTATGCCAAATTTCGTATCCCTAGTTCAAACGTTATGGAAAATGGATTATGAAGTGAGCCATTTTGGATTCAAAATTATGTCTTTGCAGATATTTTGCAATCTACTAGTGATGATATACCGTCATACTTCGAAATTTCATATTTCAATTTTTAACATCTTTTTTCTTACAGAACCTCAAATTCGCTGATTTCGCAATAAACTCTTGTTCCTATTTAGCATGCTGACGTTTTGTGACACGCGGAACTCGGCTGCATGCACTGCCGTACGTGTTGATAGTTCGCTCTCGTCGCTGCGCCAAGAATAGCACGGCAGGCCGCGCATCGAACTTGAGGAGCTTGGAGGAACTGCGTCTTTTTATCACAACCAGAATCTACAGTGCACTGCGCCACATGATGCAGATATTCCCTCATACTCCAGAGCGCTACGTCCGAATGGGGAAACTTCCACATTCTGCCTGTATAACATGCTCCTGGCAGTGCTAACGTTTGTGACGAGTAAAACTTGGTGGGACACGCAGGAGTATTGGAAGTTGGCGCGAGGAACTAGGCTCATCCATATTCCATTTCACCACATTTTAAGGTTGAAGGAGTTGACTGGACAGTTTGCACCCCTGGTGCTTTTGCTCGTATTTCGCAGCTTATACACTTGTGTAATGTATATACTCGCTTCGCCTCATTGGGGTGCTGCCCCCAGAATTCCAAGATGGCCTCTCTGGGGCTCACCCCTTTATCGCAATCAGGCTCCAGCTGGGAACTGTACCCTAGTAAGGGAGACGAGCCGAATTTATTCTAACCTACTCGTAATGGTACACCTTCATACCAAATTTCGTTTCTCTAGCTTCAGTCGTTATAAAGTGGGGCTTAGGCGGGCATTTTGGATAAAAGATGGACACATTTTTAACGTTTTCTTATATTTTCGTGACATACTCGTGATGATACACTGTCATACCAAATTTCATTTCTCTATCTACAACGATGTGGAAAATGGTATTTCAGCTGCCATTTTGAATCAAAGATGGTGAATTTTTTAAAACATTGTTATGTTTTCCTAAACTACTCTTGATAATACATCATTATGCCAAATTTCGTATCTTTTGCTCAAGCAGTTGGAAAATCGATTTATAACGCCCGCCATTTTGGATCCAAGATGGCGTATTTAGAGATATTTTGTAATATTTTCATAATCTACTAATAATGTTGTACTGTCAAACTAAATTTCATTATTCTAGCGGCAGCCATTTAGGCTGTGTATTCTTTAAAATTGTAGGCTTGGCGGCCATTTTGAATCCAAAATGGCGACTTTTTCAAATTTTTAAAAAGTTTTCTTAATTTGCTATGAATGATGTAGTTTCACACCAAATTTCACTGTTCTATCTTTAGTCGTTTAGGCTGTGTATTCTTTGAAATTTTAGGTTTGGCGGCCATTTTTAATCCAAGATGGCGACCTTTTCAAAATGTCGGAATTTTTCCTTTATCTACTCATCATCCTGTACCTTCATACCAAATTTCATGTTTCTAGCTTACTCCAAACACCCTAAACAATATGATCAGTGAGTGAGTCAGTCAGTCAGTGAGCCAGTGAGAGTGAGTCAGTTAGCCTAAAATGTGCAATTTCAGGGGTCCACAACTAGAACATAGTTTGAGATACGAATATGAAATTTTGTACATCTGCACATATTTACCATATCTCCTTAACGGCGAAAGCTCATATTCCTATCTTTAACATCTTTTTTCTTACGGGGCCCCCAAATCGTCGATTTTGCCATAAACTCTTGTTCCTGTATAACATGCTTCTGGCAGTGCTGACGTTTTCTGACGTGAAGAACTTGGCTCATGCACTGCCGTGCATGTTGATATTAGAGTTTACGAAATAAATTCATAAGTTCTAGAAAAATAAACAAGCAAACTATTCTTCCAGTGATATATCTATTGCAAACTGTAACATTTTATCTCTTAGCTTTGTTTCTTTGGCTGACTATATGTGGATTTACTTCAATAACATCTAACACTTGCTGTCGGGATAACACCTATGTGGTGTGCTCGCAGAGTCATTGTACCTTTGTTGTGCATTACTATGTCGCAGTAATTGCACTTTGAACTGCCTTTGTCGCGAGTAAAGTGTTCCCATATGGTATGTTTGACTTGCTCATGTTTAGCGGTAAATGAGAACTACGTAAGTTTCACGAAACCGAGTTCACAATCACATTGAGACAAACAGATTTCGGGAAATAGCCGAATTCTCTTACGCCGTAACCAATGTACGTACATATTGAACGTAGGTCGGGACTTTCCCTAAGTTCAATCCTTCTTTCATATTTCTTAAAACATCACGTATATAAGAAAAAACATTAATTAATCCCCAATGCGGCTACTGCGACTGACTGTTAAATAAGTAAAAACTGCTGACATTCAGCTTCAGCCTACATAGAACTAGAGATAATTTTATATATATAACTACAGAGAAACATTAGTTATATCAAAGTACCGTGAGTTACATTAGCTGTATTAAAATAAATATTTTATTCCTGGAATTTTTGTATTTTTTTCTTTTTTGTTTCGTCAAAAGTTCTTTTTCTTCTTCGTCTTTCGATTTTTTTTATTTCGAACAATTTTCGTCTTCGAATCTTTCGTTTTTCTTCTTTCGACTTTTTTTTCATTTCTCGTTTTTGAAAAAAAAATCATTTTTCGTCTCGAAAATGTTTCGCTTTCCACAAATTTCCGTTTTTCGAAAAAAAAAAACCGCATCGTCTTTATCGTATTCCAAAACTTCGTTTTTCGAAAAGTTGTGGCCATCTCTATTTCGTCCCAACAAGGTGTAGTTGCGTGAATAAAGTGTAAACAGTGAAAACAGAACTACGGTCTCTGTTATTAAAGGTATTTGAATGCAATTTGCAGAACACGAGAATATCGTAGATTTAGCAACGAGCAATCGTAAAGTTCTAATAAATAATAGGGATTTTTTATAACGAAACATTTCAAATGATCATCTACCAATAGAGAGCGACAGGCAAGTACAAATGCTATAACTTATTCCATCTTGCGTTCAGTTCAGACCGTCTTTGGCCGACCAGTAGGCCTCTACATTATCTCCTGTAAATTATCTCTACACTTCACAAAACGTTGGTGCCACTTAAAACAGCCCTGCGGGCCAAGGCTTCACCGTACACTTGCTTGATCATCTGAAACGTCTCGCTAGGAGGAGTTTGCCTAATTTTTGGCAGAACTTGACGTTAGGCTTCTGCTCTAACGACGACATTCTCGAGTTCCGCCGTTCGCAATCAATTACCGTTACAACCGTAGTTCTGCGTACACTATATGCACGCAACTGTCTCTTACTGGGAAGTAAGACGAATTGACACGGCACCATTTCGAGGAATAACTTGTTGGCTATAGTACGCCATAGGAATACTATAGCAACACCATAATTCACGAATGTAATAATTGTACTACGTAATGGTATTGTTGAACATAACTTCAGAATCAGTATCCCTGTCAGTTTGAAAGAATTGTCTTCATTTTTCTTGTCGTTAACAACATTGTTACAAAACGGAGGATCTCCACTTCACTGACACATTTCAGTGTACACCATCTTGTTCGTGGAGCAACTATAGCTCATGGTACATTTTTGCTTACGGCTACATATAGTTACCTCTATGATGAAGAATGGAGCACAAGGTTTTAAGCATTGGAAGGATTCAAAGTTATTATTAACGTTTTTTCAGCCATGCTCTGAACGTAGTGTTAGTACTTGACATTGTTTCAAGTGCTGTTGCCAGGTCATTGCCTTCAGACTAATTCTTTGTTTTGCTGTGCTGAAGGGATTCTCTTGTTGGTGATGAATGCTCATCACAACATTGTTTTGTAATAGCTACCGCCGTAATTCACTAAGTTCCATCGTCTCAGGTTTTCACACATGGCATGCGCAAAATTTTCTATTGTTGCATTGTTTGATGTGAAACGTTTTCTGTTGAACCAAGATTAGCCAAGGATTCAATAACATACCACCGGTGGATTTGAGAGATCGTTAACGAGTCACATTACTTTGATTTGCAAATGACCCGGTAGTACCACATCCTGATAATGAACAGAGTCTCGTGATTGCAGAGGCTTTTTAAGGTCCAAGGGCATCATAAATGAGCTTTAGATTTACATATAGCTTCTCATGTTCAAGTAAAATTATTGCATTTGGTGGAAAAAGAGAGGCTTTGAATAGTCTCTCGTAAGACTGAATTATAACGTTAGTATCGGCAGAATATATATATAATGATCTAATTCCATTTTGAGCCACATAAGCGACATGCAAAATGTTTTCGTATCTGCTTCCTCTTGAATAGTTCCTAGCATTGTGACACTATTTGTCGGTAGCTGGGACATTTTCTTTCGAAGTAACAACACAATTCTTCTTGTATTCAGTACCATACTTAATTATATTCTTCAAGGCAGTTTATCAGTTCGTCCTTTGTTATATCATGAGACAAAAAAATAATCACAAGGTATTGGAGATTTCTGTTGTTTGCAGAATCTTATACTGGATCCTACCACTTTTTTTTTATCGGAGGTCCCTAATAGCAGATTTATTGCGCTTCCTCGTAGAAAACTAATACTAAATAGATAAACTTCTGTGTAGCCTTTATACTTATCGTTCATAAACTTGCAGAAATAAAACCCTAAGGCATGGCAGTCTTCACATAATCTGACTTGGCAATTATGTGTAATTGTGCCATACCATCAACAATTCCCACAGTCTTTCCGAGACAAATCGAACTGAGCTAAAGTTGCCTAAAGACAGTAAGATCAATCGATTCAATTTCGAGGCAATCGCTGCTGCTCAACTAAATTTCATTGATTCACTACTACAGATATTGCATTTTTTACGTAGAGATACCTTGTGAAGGATTTCCAAAATCTCTGCAAATTTATGTTTAGCCATGGAATGGTACATGCTTCTATCAAGAGATATCTAGGTCAAGAGTGTAGACAATTCATACTGACTAATAAACTGTTTCATAAGTACATCTGGTCTGGATCTTGAAACTCATCTCATCTTGAAACATCAACCTGAAAAACAGTGATGAATTTGATTTCATTTGAAATATTTTCCCTCGTAACACTATTTTCGTCCTTCTGGCAGGAGATTTGAATGGTTTAAACCATCAACATAATCAAACGGAACCAAAATCGTACATATTTCACAACATTAGGGAACATTTGTTCACGAACTTTTTTTAAAACACATAACATCTTCTACTTCTTTTGGGAAAACTTATTGAGTGACTAGTTAAACCGTGAGTCCTACACGCAAAAGGATGTGTTGTTAATACAGAAACCATTTCGGTAGCAATGCATTTTTATCCTGTCGGTTTCTAATTTTCAGAAAAAGACTGTGATAGGCTGTGTATGTGTTGTATATTGCAAAGTATTCATACTTGCAAAGTATTCAATTGTTGGCCAATGCTGATCAATTCTACACCTTCTTTTTCTGTCTTTTTCCAACTACATGAGGTAGATATTTCTAATGAATTTCCTCCACAAAGCCCTGTCCTTAACCTCTTCCCCCTAAATCCTTCTTAACCCTATCCTTCCATTTCCTCCTTGTTCTCCCTCTACCTCCATTGTCCTCCACTTCCATTGCCTCATTTCTCTTTCTATTGCCCCTCTTCTGACTATATAGTCATCTGTTCTTTACATGTTCATACCACTGTAGTCTACTTTTTGTATCATTTTAGATATCTCTACAGCCTTGGTTGTTTCTCTTACTATCACACTGTTCAGTATCTCTTCTTGTTATTCCACACATCCAGAGTAGCAGTCTCATTTAGGTCGCAATCAATCTCTTTACCTGTTTTTTCTTTATTGGTCATGTTTCTCTCCGTACATCATTGGTGGTCTAACCACTGTTTCGAAAACCTTCATTTTATTCTTCACCGCGAATCTGCGGTCACACAGAACGGCACTTACTTTATTCCAATTTCACCATCGCTCTTGCTTTCTACGTGTTATTTCCAAGTTCAAATCACCACTCCCAGTAACAGATGAGTCTAAATATTATTTTGAAAAAATCACTTTATTCAATCGTCCCTTTTGGAACTCACTTTCCATTTTATTCTCCGTTAAACCCAAGATTCTCCGTTTTCTTTTCAGTAATTTTTAGGGCTCTATAATTGAGAGACTGCCTCCAGGGTTGATGTTGAAATGACAATTCACAAATATACTGTCAAAAGAAAACTCGCCCCCTCTGTACTACATATGTTTGCATTAATAATAGAGAATTATCAACAGACGTGTGTAGGTGTTTGTATAAGCTCATCTATCTGTTTGCATTTGGTTGAAAGTATGCCTGTTATTTTACTGTAGCTGACCTTAACTAGTGTTGGCTGAGCAAATATGCTCTCTAGAGTAAATGAACTGGTTTAACTGGCGCAAATTACATATCTCATTACCTTGTCGCCAGTATCGAAAACAACATATCTTATTCTAAATAACTTATATTTTATTGCCGAAACAGGAGTGAATATAAGGTCACATGTTTTGATGATAACGCCCTTTAGTGATTACTCTTCTGGGCGGAGAAATGTTTAATGTAATGGTTAGTGCATTTGGTACAGCACAAAACGGACATTCTTCTGATGCAACGTGCGGAAAACCTGGGAGACCTCAGTCAGTATTCCAGGTAAAGAGATAATAACTTTTGTGTGTCTCCGCAGTGTGGATTCGAAATTCGAGAATGTATCCAATATGCCATCTTTCAGTTAGCGAATATTTTATTTAGTTCACGGTATTTGTTTACTTCAATTATGATTTGCATCGTAATCGAACCCGTAGACGCTAAGAATGTACATATAATTAAACAATTAGGAAATGTTTCCCTGAAGTCATAAAATCTAAAAGTTTAAAAGTAAAATTAAATATAAACTTTCAATCTAAGAAGACCAACAAAATATTCTTCTTAAGTGCATTATGTATTATTTGTAAAATTTTCTTTACTTTGAATAAAATTTGTCTTAAGCGAACTTAATTATACGGGAAATACATTCGAAATTTACACTCACATTCTTAAAGAATGCACGATGAGTAGGGGACAGGGACATAGATTTGAACATCGTGTTGTGCAAGCTTAATTTTAATTTCTCACATTCAGAGAATTTGCTTAAATCAGACATTCATGAAAGAAAGTACGTAGCTCGTTCATTTGTATCTTTAAAGAAGGACAAGAACTGGGACTACGGTTCAAAGCTAAACCCGTATCTTTACTACAACAATATTTATTCTGTTACAAGTAATGTTACCGGCCTGAGCACATAGATAAGTAGAGGCCACAAATAAATCCAAACAAACCTTAGTGATGCACGCCTATTTTAACGAAGATTTGCAGATAGAAACATCTAAATAAACTAATATGGGCTTTTCCTTTTCTACAAGAAAACATTTTGAGGGCCCGAAATCCCTCCCTCATGAAACGTATTTCAGGTGGAGCTAAAAGTAACAGGAAAACAGAACGATTTAGATGAAAATATGTCCCGTAAAGCAAGCACCATCCCACACAACATCTATATTTTAAACTGTAGTGTTTCATGTTGAAATTAGATACAAAAGACATTCACTCACTGCTATTAATTAATGCACTACTAATATTTAATATGTTCACTCTGCAAATGTTTTGCATTAAAGATAGTCGACAACGGAATGTTCTAAACAAAGTGAATTTCACAGCACGCACAACAAATCACAGCGTCTTTCACACAAATGCAGATATTGGTACGGTATTCGAGTCCGAGAAATATTCAACAAGGGACTGAAACCTTTACGGTATTCCATTGTACATCTAATTTGTTACCAAGATATCTAAAGACGTTTTTCTATCGTGGAGAGAAGAACTGATTGTGAGTTAAGAGTTGTAGTTTTATTATATTGTCTCGTAGATGCAAAGTACTATCATGCCTTTGCAACCCAATTGCGTCCAAAATGCAGAGCCCCACATTTTTCCGCAAGAGGAACAATTAACATGTAACGGTTGCAATTTCCAGGTTAGCCCCTTCGTTATTGCAAGTAACGTTGTATCCTTTCTTTTTCATTGAATTGTACGTATAGTATGCTCACAGCGTTCTCTAAACTAATCTTTTTGAAAAGCTGCTTTCTGTTGTAGGGAAATAAAACGTTTTCTTACTATGTACGACAATGTTCCTTCTTAGAGTGAAGGGGTGCCTGACTTCCCGGAAAGACAAATGTTATGTGGACGAAAAACCCTTCCGTGAACTCTTGAATCCTTACAAGTAATAGCTGGCCCCCCAAACAATGGACTTCTGGCCAGATTGGCCACTTTCGTCCTTAGATAATTAATTTAGTTTGGAGAATAATTAAATATTAGTTTGATTTATTTGAATCGGTTCCCACAAGAAACAACGGCACCCACCAAAACAAACACCAGAAACATCCACTAGGGCACTTCCATATCTTTTAAATTAGGCCTTCTATATTTTCTTCACTATTTTGGGAAACCATTGATCTGGAAAGCATTATTTTTAGATAAATTGTTTATAATTTGAAAATTGCACAGGATTGATAATTATTCATTGGAGTTATTATTATTAATTTGATTCGAAGTCCACCTAACGTAAGCCATTCGGTCTTAATATAAGAGTTGAATAGGACAGGTATTGTTGTGGTTAATGAATACTTGTTTTGTTCATTTTCTTACTTAAGCACATGTGGTACACTTCTTCTTCATTTGAGTAGGCTGCCCGTCACACTCCGTATTTTTATTTATGTAATTTTCAAACATTTGTTAGAATCTTTCTTTCCCATAAAATTCTTTTATTTGTTTTATTCAAAAATTTGACTTCTATGTGACCTTGTTATTTGTTCCCTTCGAAATTACTGTATTCAATGCGAATGTAGTAGATGGTATTCTTTTATGTGGTATTGGTTGCTCGGTCAGGATCCTTATTCTTTTTTTTTTTTATTTTTGAGAAATGGTTCAATTCCAATGTAAATATGTCCGTCCACCGATTTAATGACATTCAGATGACGTTCAAAAAGCTCTTCTGACACTTGGTTCAAAATATTTTGTACTAATAATGATTCTTTAGCATGAATCATTGAAAGAACAGTATATATCAATCTAAGTATATCCTGTGTGTGATTTTCTAACATTGTTTGAAATTTAGCTTCCTTGTTGCCTAAATCGTTCTCTTTTTTATTTGAGTTAGTAAAGTCCTGTAGGTTTTCTTCAGTAGGTTTTATAGGTGTGGATGAACTGTCTTCGGCTCTGTATATTTTATATTTAGTTTGTACGTCTCTGAAAGGTCTCTTTGGGCAGCTTGCCGCTGCAGTTCTATGGCCCAGGCTTCTACAAGTGGCACAATAGTCCTTGTTTGGATTAATTGAACATTTGAAGCTAATGTGAGCTTCTCCACATTTATAACAGTGAGGTTCTTTGTTACATTTTTGCTCGTTATGATACTGCATGCAAATACGACACGGAAAAGGTCTGGCTGAATTTCGTGATTCCTCGACATGATATCTGCTTTTTGCAATGGTTAATCCGTTAGTAATTAAATAACTGATGAATTTAGGATCCTTAGAGAAAAGTCTGACCATAGGAAGGGGGCCCCTATCATTTCTTATTCTTACAATACCCGTGATAGGAAGCTTACTTTTCAACAATTGTTGTTTCAGCTTGATAAGATCCACACTTGTAGGCAAATTCCTTACGTCACAAGTAAATGATGTGACTGTTTTTCTTCTTGGAGGTGTACATGTTTCAGTATCATATGACAAAAAGGAAGCTTCCTTTCCGAAGTCCAATTCTTTAAAAAGCTTCAAAAATTCCCGCTTATCTTCCTTACTGTTGAAGTGCATTCTCATTCCAGTCAGTCTATCTGTAGGATATGCTATATACTTGATTTCTGTAGATCTTAATAAAATGTGTTCCTCAAAATTATACGGATCAGTTAACCCCAAGTCAATATATTTGATAATTATTACAGATTTTAAATTTTGTTGGTTTCTCGTTTCTTTATTATTTTGTTCATTTGTAATTTCTTCAGCTGTGAAATTTGAACTTTCTGTATTATCTTTGTCGCTATTATTCACTGAGGCATCACTACGCAAAGGTTCCTCTATTCCGTTACAATAACACGGATTCTTAGTTATGTATATCTTTAATTCTTCATTGGAAATTGAGGTGTAGCAAAACTCCGCCCTAAGCCCAAAGTCCTTATTAGTAAAACTATAGTAAAACTTAGTACCGTCTTGTTCACTAGAAAAATAGAACCTGATTCCCTTACGATCTTCTGTTCCCGAAGTAATAAAAATACCAATCTTTATTCTGTTTCTTATCAGATTATGCACCGTTTCTGGATTCCACAAGTATTTATGGTCAATATTATCAATTTGAATGATGTGAATGTGGTCTGGAAATTTGGATAAAGAGTCAACATTAGAAGCGTATGATTTTCCTTGATTAGAGGTGGCGTTATTTCCCGTATCCACTTGATTCAACTCGGAAGACGAATCTGAATTGTAAGAAGTATCGCTAATGGAGGATGAATTATCATTTTCGTTTCTTTTAGTATTTTGAATTTGACTATCTTTTTCGATTTGTGTGTTATTTTCATCATTTCTTGTTTTGAGTTGTTGAGAAGACATACTTCTAGTTTCTCTTTGGTTATCATAATTCTTTTTTTCCGTATTACATCTTTTCTTATTTCGTCCTCTTCTCTTCGAATTACCTCCCATGTTTGACAATGCAATAAGTAAGATCTTAAGATAAAGTCTGAAGGAAAGTTAAGGGATTCAATTCTTATATATATACCGAATTTGTTTGAAATAAGGAAAATTGTCCCTTAAAACGGCCGACCTACTTCCGCATTTAAAGTAACCCCTCGATCTTCGTTACCCTAATCTATTTATTAATTATTTGTTATTTAATAGTCAGTGGAGACAAGATACTTCAACATACGTCCTTCTCGTTTGAGTCCCAACGCTGCTCTCACTCTTGAATCAAACCTTTGTTTCCTTTTAACCAACAAATAACGGAAACAGCAAAGTACCATCTGCTGATATGATTTACTGAATAGTATAACTACGTGTCGTTGCCTTCACGGATTGGACCACTGTTTCTATAGGTTTTATTTCCTGAACACCCAAGGTACGACCACCATACATTTCTAATTTAAATCCTCTTTGATCAGAATTATAGAAATGACTGACCATGAATTGAAAAAGGTATTGCTTTACTATGTCGACAAAGTAATTGATAGTTCAAGCATTGACATTTTTATCGCCTCCCACATGTGCAGTAAATATTAATTTCACTTTGGGAGGAAAAAACATAATGTCCTTTGAAAGTGACTGCAAAATATTTGGCCCACTCAAATGATTTTTCTGCAGGAAAGAAAATAAATGTATTTGCTTACTTTATGAGTATTGTACATCAGGGAATTCGGGTAATGCGTTAAATCGGGTCATTTGAAGGTTTATGGTTTATGCCCTATTATGAATCGATAGGGCAATCGAGCCGACCAGAGGCAAATTTAACCAATAGTTGCACATAATGTTCAACATTAACATGCCCTATATTCTAAAGGATAATTGAAGCCCCTGCGTTCAATATAACCTAACGGATATCAAACTCGAGAACCATTGATAACAAAGCTACAAGCGAAACTGCTCAATCAATAGAAAAAAATAATAAAATTATACGGAATAAAATAATATAAAGCTAGATAAAGTAGACGTAGTAAATTTAACCACATCAAGAATCGCCTTATGGATCCGTGAACTAAAATATCAATACCAAGCCTAACTCACAGTTTCCATAAATTGGAACATAACAACTTTATTTTTTTTCTGTTTCGGCATGCAGTAATCATTAAACGCTGGTGCCACTCACACCATGCATAGTCGAGAAAATATTGGATTACTGCACCGTATACAGATGGAGATATTTCGTAATTGATATAGCTTACCGCTACACACCGGAAATTAATTAGTATGTATGTATTGTACACGTGGCGAAGTTTCAATTGGTAAACATTAGGCCGAATTCAATTAGTGAGGTTTAGGAAAACTCTAATTAAATACTAATATTCAACAACCAATCCTACTCATGCCATTGAACAAGCTTAATAACAAGCTTAGAGCTATAAAATGAATAATTGAAGGAAAATAATAAAGATATAGTTAATCAATGGTTATATCAACACGTGCGAGAGTTTTTGTCTTCAGGACATGGTGGCAAATTATATTACCAGGATGATATGAATCATTGTTATTTTCTAAAATGGTGTACGTCACATCATCACTGCTGCGAGGAAGAAAAAACATGTAAAATTTGAAGACAGAGAGGTTTGTATCTTTTGATCGTTATTCACGTATTAGGACTTGACATGTCACTATGATTACGAGAGAAACAAGAACATGTAAATTGTGTAGCTAGGAAAGGTAGCATGTTTTGATTGTCGTTGACATACTAGAATATCTATGAGTAAATTACTGCAATTTCAGGTTTTAAAGACTGTTTTAAGATAAAACATCCCTGTGTCTTTATTATTGTTGTTACTGTTATTGCTAGTTTTATTGCTATTAGCTGCTGTGGCCATCTATATCTATGATCAATAAATGTATTTATCGTGTATCGAGTAACACAACTTAACTTACAAAACAAGGTAATACCAATTCCGGGGAAGAACTAAAGTTGAGCTTTCGTTCAACTGATTCAATTACATTACTTCCAATGAAACCCATATATCGGATTCCAATTACCAATAAGGTTTATTCCATATATGAGAAAAGTATTACTAAAATATACCACAGCGATATACCGTATTTCTCCATGTATACGACGCACTTTAAAAAATAATCCAAAAGCTGGTTGCGTCCAAAAGTAGTAGATTTTTCCTTGCATTTTCCACTTTGTTGTTTTCGCGTTTGATGTCTTTCGCGTTTCTAGCTTCTTGCCTTTGCGCTCATTGTTAGCCCAGCACGTAACAAAATACTAGTACGGTAGTTTACGCGCGTTTGTTGTTTCTATGCGGACTTGCTGTTTACAGTGGTGTGTATGATTTTTAGGATGAATAAATCTTGGTTCAACTACTTTACCGGCATATATACGGTAAGTTGTATAATTTTCATTTTTTCTAAATTTCACGTCCGAAAATCAAGGTGCGTCCTATACAATGGAGCGTCTTATATATGGGAAAATACGGTATATTTTAGTACTTAGATTCCACAATTCCATTTAGACCGATGCACAAGACTATAGGACAATCTCAGTTGCCTATACATATGGTTACATGATCAAACATGAGTATACTTAACTGACAGAATAAATATCCCTCGAAGAACCAGTCTTCTAAACATACACTAGAATATCAGGAATCTTATACTCCGTGCATAATGTAAAAATAATTATTGCTATTTTGCGAAAGCCGCACATCGCAACTTGGACAAACAATGTTGCCAGTTCCGGAAGTATGAACTCACTATGTGCAAAGCACTAACGTGGAAAGCACTAGAACACATCACTCCAAACATGTTCTTTAAAAATGGAATTACAGAGTTTTCGTAAATTGAAATGAGAATTAAACTTGTAATTGGTGAAAGGAAATTGACTTAATAATGTAGATAAAATGCTTCCAACATTCTATTAGCATAGAATCAAAATTTTATTCTAGTAGAACACATAGCAAAAGTAATATTTCTATTGCACTTTCATAACAAGTTAATGTCTCCCTCTTGAAAGTTTAATTCAGCGATAAATGTTTGACTATTGATACCACGTTGATAAGGTGAACATTCGATGGCGCTAGCAACGTCAACTCAACGTTGTGCTACTAGAGATACTAGTATGATTAATACCTTCCTACAGTTGTATTGCGATCATGTTGTTAGTATTTATCGTTTCTCGTAAGTAAATAGAAGTTCGTTTGTTAAATTTGAGCATAAATGTTTTTCAAAGTTTACTATAATATACAAGGAATTTGTTAGTTCACTACCATGCACACTGTACCTTTACAACTGCACATAACACAGCTATTCACTGACAGGCCGGAAATAAAGCAATCACTAAAACTGAGGCATAAGTTCTTTAAAATATCAATCATTCATATAAATTAATAGTATTAGAATTTGAGGTCCTGTTACGAGTTCGGTGACGGATATAATGTTTTCATTCAGTGTTTGCTTACGTAAGACTTTCTTCAACAGTTCCACTGTGCTGGCAAATTGTTGTATTGTATTGACTTCTATATTTTGAAATAGAGCGTTGACATGAATAAAAACTTGAATTTAATCAGTGATACCAAGACAACGTTTGTGCAAAAGCCTTGGCTTGGGTTGTCTTTACTATCTTTAGTTTGTCTTCATCCAGTTCAAACCCTTAAGACAGAACAAATCGATAAATTATCTACAATAAGAGAGAGGGAGAAGACAAACGGAAACAAGAATTAAGCGCAGAGAAGGAAGTTGTGTGAAAGAGTTTGTTTGTTCTTAGCTTCTACGTTTTACCTTCTGCTAGTTCTTGGTTCTTACCTTCACAAACAGTTTCTCTGTCGTTTTGGTGAGCTTCATTGCGCATCCCTTGCCACAAAGTTCTTGTTATGAGAGAGTATGTTGCTGTCATAATAAGAAGAGGTAGTACAAGCAACATAACATCCAGGATAATGTTATAAGCTCTCTCATAATCATCATGAGGCCACTTCTCTCGACATTTGTGATGTCCTAGAAAAAATAAGAAAAAAGCCTGAAATAGTAAACACACAAAGAAACTATAAGAAAGGGAACATTTATTTACTTATTTGACTGCCAAATTTTGAAAGTATTACAATTGAGTCATGTCACTTTATTTAAATTAATTGGATAATTGATCAAGCTGAAACAATAGTAACAAGGGATGGCGTTTCTTTCACGAGACTAGAATAAAATTGAGACATTTCACAACAAAACTAAGACTCTGCTAATCAAGACTAACTCGAGACAAGATCGATAATTCGGCATGATCCAAAGTTACCTAAAGGTCTTATAAATTAAATTAAAAATCTAAGACTAAAGATCATTCATAGAAACCTAATTGAGAATAGAGGAAGAAGACTCCCTCTCTCTAGACTTACGCGTGACGAGGACAAGACTCTATTTATCGTAATTTACTCGAGACGATACCAAGCCTTCAGTTCTCAACACTTGAGACGAGACAGAGACAGAGACTTATCACTCGAGATGCTTGTTCCGGGGGGCTCTTAACTATACTTTAAATAAAATTGCCATAGTTTCTCTTCCTAAAGCATGATGCAAGATGGAGTACAAGAAGAGAACTCTTTTTACGATGTTGATAATGCTCGATTGCTCATCATATCAGATATCGCAAAGATCTTGTATCCTGAATTAAATTTCCTGAAATAAGAAAATGTTTACTGCAAATATATCTAGGTACCCAATAATTGATTATGTCTGCAGCAGGTCAAATTTAGACCAAATGTGTGAGCAATTAATTAGGGTAGTCAAAGTTGTAACACGGGAGTGTATATTGTAGTACAAAACACAATCTTTTAATAATAGATAATAATAAGGACATAAGATTCCATCAATCCCAAATCCTCTACCATGTCCAGGAAATAGTTCGTTAAGATAAAAATACTCCAATAATACACGGACTGTTAAAAATGACCCCATTTGTTATTGTAGAATTTATGTATAAAGACGTGGAAGGGAACCGACAGTGGAGGTGCACAGCTGTGTGCTGGGGCATTAACTGGCCCACCTCTCAAATCTGTTGCTAACAGCAGTAAAGCAGTAAGTACGTTGAGTACAGATATATCGAGTGTACGTGGCAATTGCCAATTACCGGACCTTCACGGAATTGTGAAAGCAACGAGTATGTGTGGTATATCCTATGTCAACTTGCACGAAACATTCACAGAGACCTTCGACATATTTCGTGAAGCCTATGGTGTGGAATGATTCAGTTGAATACAATGTTGCAAATAGTACAGATGTTTAAAATCGGGTCGTACCTTAACCGAGGATGATTGAAAATCCGGATGGCCTTCAGCTCGCCCTTACGTGAACTTGCTGCTGAACTGAACATTAGTACAGGTTCATGTCATATGATTTTGAAGGGGAAATGGCAGATGCGACGTGTTGCCGCTAAGCTTGCATCACGTCTGTTAATATTCGAACGAAAAGATGATAATGTGGGGATATGTAAAGAATGTTAAGCCGAGCGCATGCAGATCCAAATGTCCTAAAGCTTGTGATCATTAGTGGTGTGTACGGTTTCGATGTTGAAATGAATGGCCAATCATCACAAAGGATCTGACAATCTTCACTGCATCCCGAAAAGCAAGAATGAACAAATCGCATGCTAAAGTGATATGAATCATCTTCTTTAACTGACAGGGAATCGTTTATTCGGAGTTGTGCTACGCGAATCGATAGTGAATGCAGTATTCTACATTAACGTCATGCAACAATTACGAGGAAAGTTGCGGCGCAAGAGGTCGAAAATGTAACAGAACCAGTCCTGGATGGTATATCACGAAAATGCTTGCTTCAATTCCTCACTCATTTTTCGTTGTTTTCTTTAATACAAAACACCATGCACTTGTCCCATAACCGCCCTAATCCCCTGATTTGATACCAGCCGCTGTCCCCTAAGTTGAAATAGATCCTCAAAGACCGCAGATTTCCGATCATAGCGCTGAGATTCAGTAGAAATCGCTACGGGACCTCGAGACTATTTCGAAACTGGGGTTCAAGCAGATATTCGCATACTAGGCTGTGGTGTGTTCAGTGAAGGGGAGTACTTTGGAGTACTTTGTTTTTGAACAGCCTTTGTATCTAAACTCCATTCATAAATTAGTGCTAAAGAAATCGGGACACAACTGGATACTTAATAAGTTTCACCATCCATCTACAGAAAATGGAACTTCAAAACGAATCATGAAACAATTTAGCGGTACGATTGCAAAGCTCGTTTTATATATATATATACATATATATATATATATATATATATATATATATGAAATGCATATATATATATATATATATATGAAATGCTTTAAATGACATGTAGGTATCACTGGATTTCATATATCTTAATCTTTAATATGAGCCTATGATCTTATTTATAATCTTAAAATCTTAAACAACAAAACTTATTCCCAGGTAAGAAGCCTGCAAAATCCTTTCCTTTATCTTCCATTCCTTGAAAAATTCAAGATTGGACATAACGTTCTTTGGAAACGTATGACTCAATTTTCTTTCGAATAAAATAAATAATACTTTAATATGAATAATTTGTTGATTCTCTTCTTCATTTGCGTAATACTTTCTCTCATGCATGTTCACACTTTACAGCATGTTAAATGAACAGTTGATTAATTTCCTATTAGCCTACTAAATATGACACCTATCAAAGAATTTCACGAATAATTTACTTTAAAGATATGATGAATTATTTGTAATAGTTTTGTTAGTGATATTGTAAGTTTCCTCGAACTATATTCTATTCCATGAGAACAAGAACAATGTTGGAAATAGAAGTGGCATATCTCGTATTCATTCATTTACGAAAAGTTAGACATTTCTTTTATGTTATCGAAAATTGACGAAGATATGATGTCATCCATAATCAATGATGCATTCCTGATTTTCTCGTGAGTAATACTAGCAAATATGAAAATGCATACTTGCCAAACCCATTAAAGCAATGAAAGAGTGTAGTTTACGCCGTACTATTTTGCTTCAGTCTGTTAATTTAAACGTGACAAAATGGTTTTAATTATGTGGTAAATAGTGATAACAAATACCTTTTAAGTAATACCTTTTAATAGTAAAACAATTTATTTTCTAGCTTACGTAGATAAGTCAGAGGACATTGCTTTATGCTGAGCTTCTATACATCTATTCGGTCTATTTGTATGTGTTTGTTCACGTCTCTGGAACAGACAGCTCATTTCCTTTCGTAAACGAGCAAACCCATACAAAGGCACTGCAACTACTTTCATGTTAATTATAACCCTTATTCCCACACATGCCTCACAAGAGGAAATATTGAAGCCAACTCTTGCTCCATTTCCACAAGAGAATATAGGTCTTCTTGGGTCGCTCACTAGGTAATTTACGCATGTGTAACATAATAGCTTTAAAATATTTTGATAAAATAGTTTCCTCTCTTTTCTTCAGATATTGATATTAATATCATTTCGATATGAACGTCCGCGAGTGTTTGTTTGTCTGTCCAATAATGATATACACATAAATAAATGTGCTAAAGTAGCGTTGCGTAATTATTGACAACTTCACACCAACGTCTATCTTGTTTCCAGTAAATGCCAGTGGTTGTGGAGGTAGCGGAAAAGTTAGTGTCTGGCACCAGATGGTATGTTCAATATTAAATAGCCTATTTGAATGTTATTTATGGCTTTAGGCAGTTTTGGTTTAGGACAGAGTAGGTTAAGGAGAGGACAGTAAGAATAGATAAGAAGGCTGCCAAAGCAAGCCGTCTTTAAGTGCTGTGACTGTTAAAAGAAGAAGATCTGGGTGGTTTGAATGATAAGATAGACAGCCTTGCTAACGTGTCATTCAATTAAGTGCAAAGGTTGATAAGTAGATAAACACATGAAGGGAATAAGTGTTATTAAGGTAGTCAGGTCATAGAGACCTAGATTAAATGTGATTGGACGAGTAGAAAGTATGGACGGAGGTGGATATTAATTCAAACTGAGCAAAGCGGAGTTGGCAGAGATTGATGAAACGAAACTGATCTCTTCACTCGCTACAAAAGCTCGTCAATAAAACATCATTTGCAAAAATATCGACAGACAATTGACCGACAGGTAAAAACCGACAGTACATTTCAACGACGGACAAGACCTCGACGATAAAACCTCGCCAGCAGAAACCTCGCAAGTAAAAGCCTGGACGACGAAATCTCGCCAGTAAAACCTCGACCACAAAAATCATTTGTAAACGTGACAAAAAAGCTAGAAACAATTATTTTTTTACTGTTAATGACATTTTTATTACACAATTGTATTTAACCATTTTTAGGTACTGACGTATTACATATTTAGCAACAGGAACATTTGTGTATTTCCACTGTAAATGCCCCAAAATATATCTTCTGCGCCAGGAATAAATAGGCAGTTTAGGCGAAATCCGCAGCCTAATAACTCCGGATGTATTTTGTGGTTACATTACTAGTTGGCCTCTGGATCGGGAAAGTGAATGCTCGTGTTCTCGTAGTGAACAATTATTTACGTGAACATTTCAACAATCGCTCAATTTAATACTGAAAAAGGTAAAATGAAATAACTAAAAAAAAACATCGGAATTAAATCGGGGTTAGCTCGAATATTAGTTGTATACGTAAATACCATTGAGACAAATGTTACCCAGCATGATCCGGCATATAATTTCAAAATTCTTCACTTTGCTTTACGGAATAATATTATCTTATTACGGCTATAATTTTAATCCGAACTGAATTAAATTCAGCTAAAATATTAGTCATATATACGATTAAGAATTAAACAGAATGATCTGACATATAATTTCAAAATTACGGCTGTTTACTTTCTGCATCAATAACATGTATTCGAGTTATAGTTTCGATTGGAATTAAACCATAAAATGGCTATCTTGGGTTAACTGCAATTTTGAGTTAGAAAATGTCATTACCAGTAAAAACATCCTTTTCCACCGGGCCTACAAGCGGAGGTAGATCCAGAAGTTTGGACAAAGTTGTCACGCGTTTTATGCAACCCGTCTTACAGCTAAGGAGAACGTGGGTACCGAGTGGAAAGTATAATTTCTGAAATTCGGCGATTTTTCGACGTTGTCGCCTTTCGCCCATTGTCCGGACTTCTTTGCAGCCCCTATTCAACCGATTTACACCAAATTTGTTAGCAGTCTTCTAAGAATGCCTAGTTCTGTCTCTCAAAAATTCAAACCGATCGAAAGGAATGCACAGGGCGTTGAAACATTTTTAGTATAATTTCAAGGGCTATCCGTCTGTTGTCCTGGATATTTTTCAGACCCTATTCAACCGATTTATACCAAATTTGGAGCGTAAGTTTCCATGGATATCTAGTTGTGCCCCCACCCTCAAAATTTAAGCAGATCGGAGAAAAACTACATATCGAATATTTGAAATAATATTCTCCCCTCCACATTTCTACTCCTTAGACCGATTAGGCATATTAACTAACCCGGCCGAGATTTTGTACCTATATATTTTATACCTAAGTTCGGAAGAGATTTGAACAAAATTACTGCGTTCCCGTGACAACAAATATATATAATAAATCACAGCCATATTCAATCCACTAGTGGATGAGGACTCTCCCCGAAGGGAGGAGTTGGTCTACTGTTCCCACGCTGACCAGACGGGTTGGGAGAGGGGAGCCGAAGCTTCCACTGTGATCGCCACTGTTTTTTATTCACAGCAGCTCCCCAATTGTCCTCACGATGCTGGGTCAACACCGAAATTTTTGAGCCACCACCGTGAATCGAACCCGGGACCGCTCGCACTGAAGTCGAGCGCGCTACCGACTAGGAGCTCATATATATATATATATATATTTCGTCACGTTTACACCTGATCAATAACTCTTTCCCTCTCACAAGGGACCATTCTAGGTTGTAGCTGCAGACCGTAAACAGGGTCGGAGATAAAGGGGTCCAAACTTCGAATACAGGACGCAGAAAGTGCCTATAAACACCATGTTATTTTGAAACTAGTGGAGGAATTGAGATCAAATGTGAGGTATGAGTATCATGTGTGAAGCTCTACTGAATAGGTGTAGTGCGCATCATGTAGGCCATCTTAAAAGTCGCCATATTGGATTTATCGAAAATAAATCAACGGGAAGGAAGGCATGTGGCATATCATTTGAATCTCTTTCCCACAAATTCAAATATGAGGTTATTACCAACCTTTGTTGGTGAGAAGGTATGGACCCTGGAAGTTGTGAGAAAGCGAAATTAATGGTTTTGGCTTCTGATTGCATTTGTTCATCTTCATCTTTCTTCAAATGTGCTCACTGTTGTTCTCATGTTTGTCTCTACCACACAATCATTCTTATTAAGGAACACAACAGATGCAATCAAACGTGCATCAGATCTGTTGTAAATGCACGATTAGCACTAATTACTCGAGAACGTTGGGCACCTTCAGGTTTTATATCGGTTGTTCCTATGCACCTTTCACGACTGCCTTAACAACATAAAAGTTTCTTATCAACAGCAGTAATTCGAACACTGTGCCCACAGCACTACTTTGCTCATATTCTTGGCTCACGTTACATACACTGAAATGACAGAATCCAAAACCGTTAAGTTCACCTTTTCACAACTTCCACATACCTTCTCACGCAATAAAGGTTGGTAACAAATAACCTCATATTTGAATTTCTGGGAAAGAGATTCAAGTGATATGCCACATGCTTTCCTTCCCGTTGATTTCTTTTCGATAAATCCAATATGGCGACTTTTAAGATGGCCTACATGATGCGCACTACACCTATTCAGTAGAGCTTCACACATGATACTCATACCTCATATTTGATCTCAATTCCTCCACTCGTTTCAAAATAACATGGTGTTTATAGGCACTTTCTGCGTCCTGTATTCGAACTTTGGACCGCTTTATCTCCGACCCTGTTTACGGTCTGCAGCTACAAACATGTTTTTCTCGGTTTCTCTGGGTACTGAATCCGGCGATAGCAAGTATTTTCCGAAATTGAATTGTCAAAAATAGAATGGTCCCTTGTCAGTGGCAGTTTACGGTTAAAAAATTTAAGGATCTATTTTTCTGAGTAGAAAAGATTATTCCATCGAGAATCCTTCTGCTTGCGCAACCCAACTTAAGAATCTATGTATTCCTTCACCGCTTACGCATGCAAAATCTGCCGCTACCTTTTTACCCTACAATAGACAACCGGTCGGATATATCGTCGCCCATCTTGCGTACTATCATATTTGTTTTTTTGCAAGTTTTCAGGAGAGCAAAAAGAAGGTTTGTGTCCTCGTTCAATTGACTGCTTTTGAAAAGTATTTACTTCGCGATTATCATATTTAGATACAATATGCTTTAAGAATGAATTTTGACTATCGTATATAAAGTAAATTGTAAAAACTTTTTTTTGTTTCAAGATGTCGTCTTTTACAGATACGTTAGTATGTGAGATTATACTGTAACCAATTTGGCCAGAGAATCTGTCACATACTATCGTATCTCGATAATAAATTGTGTTAAATAAAATTCATGCTGATAATGTACAAAGTAATTATGTAATAGTACAATTTTTTATTTGTTATAGAATATTGTTCAATACAATAATGAGTTTTCCGTGAGGCGTTTTGTACAGTTTCAGTGAACACACCATTATTATTAACAAAATAAGCTTATCATTTTCTCCATGACGTAACTATAATGAAACATTTTGTCAAAATTCACATAGAAAATGATACGTGCTCCTATCATAATGAATTAACGTATAGGGTAAAAATGTAACAAACAAAATGTTTAAGGAAAATCTCACAATCATTGAAAATAATTATCAATTTCAAGAGAACCCTCTCAGAACGTTGAGATAAAAACGGCTGTAAAAAGTGTTAATAATACAATGTTTTTTTTTTCACTGTAGAAACTAAAAGCTAACTACTAACAACGTGTTAAATGTAAAAATAATTTCAACTTTTTAAAAGTTCAGTCTTTCTACTGTCTTCTGTATTTTATTATGTTTATGAACAGTCTTTACTATAAGACTAGCTGTCACAGCAGGGTAAAATAACGTGTCAAGAATTTTAATTCACATCATTTTTCCATCAGACTTTATGCAATTTCTGTCGTGTCCATAGATAAGTAGATCATAAAATACTGCGTCTTTGTCATGGGGTAGGGACAAATAAACTTCTTTGTGTTCTTCGTTTCTGATAGCTGGATTATCCCCAGAACACAACTTGACCAAATCATCAAACTTCCCTTTAGGAATTGGAACAGGTGATCGATTTAGTTTTAACAGTAACATCTCCAAGATCTTTTTAATTTCTTTCACTTTACAAACTGATTGACATGTACAGCTTTTGTAAGTTTTGAAAGAACATCTGCTCTGCGAGTGTTTTTTGAGCTCGAACTTCCATTAATTCAAGCCAACTTACTTGTTCTGCATTATTGTCCGTTAGGGACGTAAGAGCATTTCTTTCTTTTGATAAACTTTTGAAGTCCAAAAAGTCACTCACTGTATAGCATTTCGTGTATAATATAGGGCTGTTTTAATCTAGGAAGACGAAATATTCGAATATAAAAATGTAATGGGACATAAACATTCTTTGCTCTTGACAACGCTCTACTTATGGTGCTATGAGCGGAGTCCTCGATGGACACTCTGGCGATAGTGAGATTAAAAAAATTTCAATGATATTTCTTGTAAATTAGTGGAGTTGTTAATTGTGTGCAGCAGCATCGTAGCTATTATTGAACTTTTACTTTGCCCGTGCTTCCGTCCGAAAAAAGGTTTGCTCATTTTATTCCTTGTTCGTCATAGAATTTGAGAACTTTGTTGATAGCAGTACTAATTTCACAGCTCCCTCTTTTAATCAGCCCCTCGTGCCAGGTAAAGCAGTGACAATCTTCATTTCCATTGTTATAAAAGGTGCGGTTATATTTAGATAAATGCCTTTTATAGAACATAGCATTCTCATTGCTTTTAGGGAGACTTATCACTTGTTGCAAATCGAAATTTCCAACACTCGTTGCAAAATACGAATTGTAGTCATAAGTATTAACACCAAACTTCCAATATACAAGCTGGTCTAAACTAATATTATATTGATAGTAATAAAAAGATACGTTAATCAGAGATAACAAAAAACCTATAGAAATAAACTCGCATACTAACGTATCTAGCACTTCTGGTAGTATACACGGAAGGTAGAGCGAATAACCTTGCATAGTATCGTATCGTTGTTTACTTTAGTATGCAAGATTAGGAAATGCTTTTTCAGCAGTTACGTTAAAACGTTCTTCTCTTATAAATCGAAAACCGTTAAAGATACAGATACGATAATTTGAGAGATATAATAGATCACAAATGGATGAAGCGTTCGACAAAATACATAAACATCCAATTTTTGGCGGATACGATAGTATGCAAGATAGGCGACGACAGGGCTGTAAAAAATATCGATATACCGAAATCGGTATCGGTATTTTGGAATACCGAAACTTCGGTATCACCCATACCGAAATATCGATATACCGAAAATACCGATAATACCGAAATATCGAAATACTGATGATACCGAAATATCAAAATACCGATAACACCGAAAATACCGAAATATCGATACACCGACCCAGCAAGAGAAATGCCGACCCCAACGGCGGCTCGACCAACTAGTAGTCGGGGAATGGTCGGCGCCAGGGACGTATTTAGGGGGTGAGTCCGGGGAGTCCGGACCCCAAAACTCACAGTTTCATGGAAAAATAGTATAACTTCAGGCGTAATTATACTACATACTACATTTCATTCCCAGACATACCTTAGACCCCCCCTAGAAGCCCTTGGACCTCTCCCAAAACCAAATTCTCGATATGTGCCTGGTCGGCGCGATCCATAAGTGGTGATTGGTCGTCGGGTCGTTTTCCGAGTCGCCGTCGGCGTCGTCGGAACACCTTCCGGGCCGCCGTCGGGGCGGCATAGAGGCGTAACCCCGCCCAATACCCGCCCGCCGAAGTCGGCTTCTGTTCGGGATTTTTCAAAACCCGACGTCGGCCCGCTCGTCGGCAGAGCTTCGCCGACCAAATGCCGATTTCGGGCTTACGTCACCTGGCATGCTGGAGGAATACCGAACAGTATAAATATAGTTAACAATATCGGAATATTGAAATACTGAATTCCTCTGAAATTCTGAAAAAAAAAAAACAACTAATAACTTATATAGAGAAAGTAGCACGGCAGAGCTGAAATCAGGTAAGTTTTGGTGACCCGCCCTGACCAGGACATACGTGATCCGGTTTGAAACTTGACCCGATTTACCCGGTCTGAGAATAATGAGCTCCAGTTTCGTAATTTTGTGCTCTGGGGGGGGGGGGTAACACCTGCGATCTCGGTCTCCCCTGAAACGCAATCAAATATTCTACTTTGTTCTCCTGGTGAGGAGACTTAAATCGGGTCAGGCCGGGGCCCAAGCATAGACCCGCTCCAAAACTTGACGTATAATCACAATTATCACAATCCGGATCTGAGTTTCGGATATCTGGGGCATTGACATATCATCATAGCCTTTCCCAATTCGTAAAGGGTTGTCCAAAAAATTTGTGAATTTAAATTTCATGACATTTTCTGACTTTTCCTGACCAGATTTTTAAAACATTCCTGACTCTCAGACTATCCAATTTTAATTTTTGCAAAATATTTTGTTTTCTTTTCCATGCAGCCTCCACCAGCCCCATCTCTCACCTGAGTAGCAAATTTTATGATTTTATTACTTCTTTTACAATAAAATTACAGGAACAAAGTTTTTACTAAACTATTTTGCAAATGTACTGATTAAAATAACCCAAATTTTCATTTTTTCCGTCATGAACATATTATGTAAGTAAAGCCAAAGAAAATGCCAACAACTACAACATGAATAAATTCTATGAATATAAGCAATGAATATTAGACTATTACAATAATTAAACAATATAATCAGAATGGAAACATAAGTTTCAACAATATAAACAGATGTTAATTTGCGACTTCCGCAAAAGTTTTATTTTCTGAGAAATTTCGTCTTGCTCCATTCCAGACTTTTCTCTCAACTTCTTCTCTCAACTTCTTTTGCTCATCTTCCAGTTTCTTTATTTCAATCATGATCATCTTTTTTTTAAACAGAATTATTCTCTTCTATTTTCTTATCATTACGCTGTGTTTTCAGATAATTTTCATATCGCCTCTGAAAAGATCTTGCATATATGAGCATTTTCCTTATGATGACAATCTTATGGATTCCTTTGCAATTGATAACTCGACTTTACCACTTTCCAGAGTGTTGTTTAAAAGAGGGGAAGCATAGAAATCATCGAGCCTGGTAATTCCCTGCTTGTCTTGGAGATATGTTTCAAAGCTTTGTGAAAAGGGTATTCTGGCATCTTCACACGAATATGAGCTCCTGAGGGTAAATTTCCTGACGCAACGGTAGAGTTTGTACTTTTTCATGACTTTTGACCTCATATTTAATAATTTTCATGACTTCTCCTGATAAATGTTGAAATTCCTGACATTTCCTGATTTTTTCTGCTTGTGGGCACCCTCTCGTACGTATTTTGGGGGATTTTTTCGGCTAGCAAACGATAAGTCTTATTTTGGTTTCATTTACTCTTCATTTTGGAGTATTGTGAGGAGAGAGAGGGAAAACAGAATCATAGAAAGGGAGAAAAATTGCTGAGTTATACGTGAGTTGCAAGAGTAGTACCATTGAAACCAGTCCTATAATAGTCTGTTACTAATACATATTTCGGAGTGACAAAAGGAAAACAAATAATCGACAGCACCTGCTTAACTCGTCAAACCCCGCCCTACCCATCGCCAACCGTGACTACCCGTTGCTCTGTGACGTGGTTATCAGTTACTATGTAACATACATTGCACTCTTAGAAGGAAAGAACAAAAACATGTCCTCCTCTCTTCCCTTTTAAGCATGCAGCAAGATAAAAAATACGAAACTCCTTTTCCAGATTACGTAATTTGCTTTTGAGAAATAAACCATGTATTCTAGAATAAAAATAAAGTCGTTAAAAAATGTTCCTATAAACTAACTTCAAAAGACAATATCAATCAACTACACAACTATTTCAATAAAATATATTTTTCGAGTTTCAGATACATTGAATTAAATTGGCTTTATTCGTGGTAAATTATGGAAGCCCTGGTCAATACCTTCCCCATGCTCTGCCTGCCTTATCCCGGCCTCTCTCTCTCTCTCTCTCTCTCTCTCCCTCTCCGGAAGAGAAGGAAGAAGAAGGAAAGGGAAAGAGAGAGACAAAGCTCTCTCTCTCTCTTTCTCTCACCGAGCCGCCGTAGCTCAGTAGTAGAGCGTAGACGTAGGGCAGACACCTTTCCGAATCCTTTCCCCTCCCCTATCTCGGCCTGAACCTTAGATGCCTAAAGGCCATAAATAACATTCAAAAATTAAATTCCCGCTCTCTCTTTCCTTTCTTTATTTCTTTCTTTGGCTCGGGCCGGGATGAGGCAGGCAGAGGATGGATAAGGTATTGGCCTGGGTCTTTTACAATTTACTATCGCAGTTTCAGATACATCATAAAAACGAAATCTGAATTCTGTCTTTGAATCTGCGACCCAAATCGGATGAATCCATTGGACCGGATATCCGAAACACCGGAGTTCCGAGTTTCGGATGTCCGGTTCCTTTTGGATCCGGATCTGGCCATTCCTACTCAGCAGTTTACGAATTACATCAAAATGTTGCTTAAATGCATTTTGCTGCTGGCTTTTATCCCATTGTCAAAACTGCTGTTGCGTTATTAACTTTCTTAATTTACTCCATGTGAAGTCTTCAAAGCTACAGCAACAGTGTGTTCATTATTAGGAAAGGCCCAAACAGTACCTGATTAGAGAGGACCGCAGTGGCTCAATTGTTAGAACGCTTACTTCTGGTGCTTGGGTTCGTAGGTTCAAACTCTCCTCGTGCCATGTGAGCTATGTGGTGAACAAACACCGTGTGTGGGGGTTTTCTTGGGGTTCTCCCGTTTCCTCCCACTTTCTTCATTCGACCAATCGTTCCATTATCATAAATATGGTCTGAGCCTGAGTTTCCTAAAGGCCTTAAAAATTAAATTCAAAATACCTTATTACAGCACAATAATTTATCGATGAGTGCTCGTTCTTGATTTCGAGATGAGTCTGTGCGTTAATGTTTATTATCAGTGTAGTATTCTGTAATATGAATAATCAAATTTTTCGTTCTCATGTCAATCTTATTTTAATTCTTTTCTTATTTGAGATCGCCAATATTTCATTGCTTATCTCGTGAAGACACTATTTTATTATTATTATTATTATTATTATTATTATTATTATTATTATTATTATTATTATTATTATTATTATTATTATTATTATTATTATTATCCAAAATATCCACTATACTATTACACTGGCAAGGTTAAAAGACTGACATTTGCACCCATTTGCTGCCGACCGGGTAGTTGTCAATTTTTCTGTATTAATTTCGATGTTTACCTAACACAAGGGTCTTGTGAAAAAAGGAATTACATATACTATTTCGAACTGCACGGTTGCAGAAGAAATTCCTCAATAAAAACTTGACTTCGTAACCAGATATTGGGGCTGGAAGATTCTTAAGATGTGAGGAGTAGTCTATATACAGTGAGGAGAGTTAACGTGCCGCGCTGGTGAAATGGACAGCGTACTTGGCCGGCAACTGGGAGATCCGGGTTTGAGTCCCGGTCGCGGCGGTTGTCAAATTTTCTGCATTAATTTCAAGGTTTACCTAACACAAGGTTCTTGTGGAAAAGAAATTACAACCGTAAATATAGATAATTACGCCTAAAATTATACTATTTATTTTTGCATATTAACCGGAATTTCGGGGTGGGGTCCAGGACAACCCCCTAAATACATACATCTATGGGAGGGAACCCATTTGAACGGGGAGCACCTTAGAACAGTGCAGACAACTTTTAATTTATAAAACTTTTTTTTTTGTCCAGCATTTACCAGGTGTATGCATAAGTAGTTTCCGGTTTACCTAAGACATGGCGCCAGCGAAAAGTACGCAGCGTATTCATTTGACACATACGTCATTTTGTTCGTCTGATATTAAACTACAGACACACACAAGTTGAATCCGCCAAACACTAGCGTCTTTGTTTTATCGTTCAGTGATCATGTCGAAGTTTGTGCCTGAGAAAGAACATTTGCGGCTCGCATTGCTTTTCTTATTTAATCAAAAGAAAAAGGCTGTTGAAAGTCATCGTGTGCTGGTAGAAACATATGGTGAACACGCTCCATCAATTAGAACATGTGAGACATGGTTTCGACAAGTTAAAAGTGGTGATTTCAATGTGAAAGACAGTGCGCGCTCTGGTAGACCACAAAAGTGCGAAAACGAGCAATTGCAGGTGTTATTGGAGGATGACCCAACTCAAACTCAACAGCAATTTGCAACGGCATTAAATGTGACACAAGAAACAATCAGCACACGTTTACGAGTAATGGGGAAGATCATTAACTGGGCAAATGGGTTCCACACGATTTGAATGAACGTCAAATGGAAAATCGCAATGTCATTTGTGAAATGCTGCTTCAACGCCACGAAAGAAAATCCTTTTTGTATCGAATTGTGACGGGTGACGAAAAATTTATTTATTTTGAAAACCGGAAACGGAAAAAATCGTGGCTTTTACCTGGCGAAGCCGGTCCTTCAACACCAAGGCAAAATCGCATCGGCAAGAAGACCATGCTTTGTGTCTGGTGGGACCAGTGCGGTATTGTGTATTATGAACTCTTGAAGCCCGGCGAAACCATTAATACACAACACTATCGCCAACAAATGATTAATTTAAATCACGCATTGATCGAAAGACGACCGGAATGGGCCCGAAGACATGGCAAAGTGATTGCGTTACACGACAATGCGCCGTCTCACACAGCAAAAACAGTGAAAGACACCTTGAAATCGCTTGGATGGGACATCCTTCCGCACCCGCCGTACTCCCCAGACGCCATCTGACTATCACCTCTTCGCATCAATGGGGCACGCGCTCGCAGAGCAACACTTCAGCAATTTCGAAGACGTTAGAAAATGGCTCGACGAATGGTTTGCCGCAAAAGACAAGCAGTTTTTCTGTCATGGTATGCATCAATTACCTGAAAGATGGGCGAAATGTGTAGAAGCCGATGGCCAATATTTTGAATAAAACAAAATTAATTTCCCTTGAAAATTACGTGTTTTCTTTACCACAAGAACCGGCGAAAACTTATGCATACACCTGGTATAAATGGCAAACATCATGCCACACAACTGTCATTTGTTTTCAAAATTTTGTGTATGTTACCTGGCGAAGTATGGTACTTGATGTAATTTGTGGGTACCAAAGTAAAAGTTCATCTCAGAGATAGAGAGCGGTCGCCGCAGTACGCCATCGGCTAGAAAGTCCCGGGTTCGAGTCCCGGAAGGGGCATGGTTGTGGTTTTTAACAGCTAAAGGCGAATCGTGACAGGCCGTAGTCTAAATTTACTAGACTGTCCCATATAAAAATAAAGTTTACAAAAGTTTTTCATCTCAGAGATTGTAAGCTTCTGGAGAGAAGAGAACTGTAGCATATCATTCCATGTCAACTTACGAAGTAAGTATACTCATTCGCGCATTAAATTGTCCTTGTTGCTTTCTGATAACCCTTCTCCTTCTTCCATAATAACAAAATGTGCGTAATTGGACGTACTGGGGCAGCTCTGAACAAAAAGAGTGCGGTTGATTTGAACACAGTAGTAGCTTATGTTCCTACAGCTAAAACATATTGTCGAGAAGAAAAATTAGTTTGCAATATATCAACAGTGTAAAAACATTTCAATTAGGTTATGTGTAACATTTTTAACAAAATTTGTACGAGTTCAACGTTTATGTAAGCCTAATGGTTATGCAATCCTCAACCCCAATAATAATAATAAAAAAAAAACAAGCAAGCAAGTAAGTTCAACGTTTATTAACAACTGCGTAGTTTATATTCTATGTATTGCTAGTAAAACTTTAATTAAGTTTTTTCTGCTTCTGTATTTGTATATAGAAGGATTTACTAAGAAATTACATGATCTTGTAATAAAATTAAGGATGAGTTCAAAGCTGTCCCAGCCATGTTCAAACCTACACCCTAGGGGGGCACCTTTGAACGATAGCCACCCAGTTCCTTCCTTGCTTTAAGGTGACAATGAAGTACGTCATTTTCTTGGGCGAGCTGCATATGTTCCAATCCATATGTCATTTAGCCGGCCAGGTGGCCGAGAGGTCTGCGGCGGTAGGCCATCGGCTTGAAGGGCTCGGGTTCGAGTCTCGTCAGGGACATGGGTGTGGATTTTAACAGCTAAAGGGTGAATCGTGACGGGCCGAAGTCCAAAGTTACTAGACTGGCCCATATATAAAAAATAAAGTTTACCAAAAAAGTTTCGCGTATGTTATTTATCTCTCATTACAAATTCTCTGAGTGTGAGGAACCAAAATTAAATATGCCAAACAACGTGCTAAAAGATACCCCCCTCTTCCTACTTCCATATTGCTCAATATCATTGCTTTTCGATATTTTTATATTGTTTGGTATTTGGGTATATTGATATCGTTCGGGATATCGGTATTTCGGTATATCGATAATTGTCGGTATCCAGAACATACCGAAAGTCAGTATGCAAATTTCAATACCGAACAGCCCTAGGCGACGATGTGAAAGCGAGTAAAATTTAGCGGACAAGATTTTTCATTGTTGGGATAAAGTTTCCCTTTACCCTGTACAGAATTTAAAAAGAATAGCATTGCCATTAGAAGCATTGTGCGTACGGGCTTTTGCTAGCAAGGTTTTGCTGTTGAATTTTAAGCTAGCAATATTTTGTGGTCGAGGTTTTTCGTCGACGTTTGTGCTGGAGAGGTTTTGCCGTTGAGGTTTTTCCTGACAAGGTTTTTAAGTCGAGGTTTTATCTGGCGCGGTTTTGACGTCGAAGTTTTTGCTAGCGAAGTTTTGTCGTAGAAGTTTTGCTGGCAAGGTTTTGTCGTCGAGATTTTTGCTGGCGAGGTTTTGTCGCCGAGAATTTTAGTGGTGAAGTTTTGTGGTCGAGGTTTTTGCTGGCGAGGTTTTGTCGTCGAGGCGTTTCCTGGCGAGTTTTTTGTTTGTCGGTGAAATGTACTGTCGGTGAATTGTAAGTCGATATTTTGTAGGTGATATTTTGTCGAGGTTTTGACGGTAAACCCTGCTACAGACCTTCCCGCCGTTCAGGAAACTATCACCTGTAACATTACTATTGACATTACAGAAGACTTTCTTCCTATATTTCTACATGGGATGAGAGTAAGTAATGGAGCGATGCCATTCTGAGGCTGCGTTATTACACAAGGCAGTTTATTATAGTTGTGGTTAGTACAAACTGTATCAATATCAGATTAAAGACGAGTGAAAATTATGTGACCGCGCAAAGCATATGCTTACCCTTCTATCAGCATTGTTGGCCGAATATCAACAGTATGTTGCAACGGATCCTTACAAAGGGATCTCAGTTCCAAATTCTAACTTCAACTTTGGAATTTACTAAACACATAAATAAGTCAGTCACCTGGAGTAAGAGTTGTGGGGGAACGACTGTGGGCAATTATGCAAATATTTGGCATAAAGAGCTGGGAGTCAACGCCTATTTTCTTATCAAAGTCGCAAGCGTGAACATCGTATATGAACATAGTGGACGGCGGTTGTAGTGCAAAACATTTAACATAAGATGGTAGAGTGTGCTTTGCATATAAGGGACAGCGTGTACCAGGTATGTAAATATGAAACCGAAATTTGTGCATAGACGGCGCTAGCTGTCACTGTGGTTACCGTAAAATTACGTTCTTGGCGCCACTTGCTTGTATTGACTGCTGATAACGATTTGCAACTCACAACCAGACAAGTTTCATGTCATAGTGTAGTGTGTAATAGCGTTGAACATGGCACAATTGTACCTACAAACTACGATGTGCGGACAGCATTGATTTTTTGTTACAATTTGAAGAAAACTCCTGCAGAGTCGCATCGCATGTTCATCGAAGCTTACGGTGATCATGCTCTTGGTAAGTCACAGTGCTATGCGTTTTTTACAAAATTTAAAACTGGCGATTTTGACGTGAGAAACGAAGAACGTGGAAGACCATCGAAAAAGTATGCAGACAGCGAATTGCAAACTTCGATGGATGAGGATCACGCTCAAACGCAACAACAACTCGCGGATCAATTAAATGTGACACGAGAAGCAGTTTCCATACGTTTAAAAGCCATGGGCAAGATTCAGAAGGTGGGAAAATGGGTTCCACATGCATTGACTGAACGACAGCAGGGAAACCGAAAAACCACTTGCGAAATTCTGCTTGACAGGTACAAGAGGAAATCATTTCTCCATCAAATTGTGACTGGTGACGAAAAGTGGATCTATTTCTAGAATCCTAAGCGTAAAAGATCATGGGTAACTCCAGGAGAACCGGCGACACCGACTGCAAGACCAAATCGCTATGGGCGGAAGACAATGCTTTGTGTTTGGTGGAATCAGAAGGGAGTGATCTATTATGAACTGCTGAAACCTGGCGAAACCGTTAATACCCAACGTTACCGACAACAAATGATCGATTTGCATGAAGCTTTGCGTGAAAAACGATCAGAATATGACCAAAGGCAACACAAAGTGATTGTACTTCACGATAATGCACGCTCCCACACAGCAAAACCGGTCAAGGAAATGATTGCGACGTTTGGCTGGGAAACCCTTTCGGACCAGACTTGGCGCCTTCCGATTTTCACTTATTTGCGTCCATGGGACACGCACTTGCTGACCAGCGTTTCACATGTTACGAAAATGGCTTGATGACTGGTTTGCAGCACAAGAGGCACAGTTTTCTTTTTTGGTCTGGCATCCACACATTGCCGGAACGATGGCAGAAATGTATCGCTAGCGATGGCCAATACTTCAAATAAAATAGTTCTTAACATTGTCATCCAATCACTATGTCTTTTCTGTACATAAATTCCGGTTTCATATTTACGCACCTGGTATGGAGAACCTGACAGTGTTATGGAGATTAAGAATGAAAGTTTTAGCTATCGAGAAAAAAATGTCAATGTTATTGTAATTAAATGAGAATTACTCGACATTTTCCTTCTTTATATCCATCTAATAATAAGCTAAACTTTAAATTAACTGCATAGTCCCTTTTGGTTGAAAATTCTCTTTTGGTGAGCTATACCGAGCGTCCGGAAAAAGCGGGTGTAAAGTATGCTACAATGCAGGAACCTGAGAGTAAGAAAAGTTCATTGGCAAAATTTAGAAAAGCAATTAGTTTCGGCGATAGAGCTGTGAAAAATTCACGGCATCGTCACGAATGACGTCATTTCTCTACAAATAGTAATGCAGAACACATCACATTAACATTATGACAATGAAAGCTGTATCCAGTACATTTATTTCAGTAAAGTTTGTGATTGAAAACGATGCTTAGAGGCAGTGGCGGCGTAAGGCAATCTGGGGCCCGGGTCAAGTGTATTTGATTGAGTCCCTTATGCGCATACAGTCGTGAGCGCAGACTGTTACTGTTATCCATATCCTACTTCCTAATTATTCCGAGCCCCTTGGAAAGTAGGGAAACTCGCGGGAAACTCATTAGCCAAGACTTCCCATTCGCTCGCTATAACCTATGCATGATAATGAATATTGAGATTGTGGAGAGTCATGCTTTTCAACCATCCCAATACAGGCAAGCACACAAGTACGAGTCCTGAGACAACATAGTTATTGTGTCACTGACCACCATCGAGGTGCTCTACTGAATTAGTTTCACAAGCTATTCACTTGTGTCAGCGACCGGCGGCGTACAGTGGGACGAAAACTCCAAAACACTGCGAAATTAATATCGTTTGAATGCTCAGGAATTGTTGGCTGGATCCGTAGGTCAGTGGCAAATTCCCGTAGTATATTAGATATAGCATGTTTCATCTTAACGAAAGAGATGAAAACAGGTTGCTGTTTAACGAGCTACTTATATCACAGGAGATTTCTTAATAAGTACGGCTATCGTGAGGTAAATTAAATGGGTTAATGAGGTCTCACCAGATATAAAACAGTGTTTCTTCTTAAATACTTTTCCGAGGGGCTCGTGGGGGACTCACGAAAATAATGCATGTTGACTCTAATGTGCAAAGGATATAAAACAACAAATTTTGCAGAAGAACCAGTTTCGAAATGGACATCTTACTTGTACCTGGTAAAGTAATAAAGCAGGTACGCTGTGCGCATACGTCTAGGTAAATATATACTTTATACATTTTTAATAATATGTGAGACACTTTACGTATTAGTAAATCGTAGAAAATTTTCGAATTTGTTCACAAGAACTCAGGGCTCATCAGGAGAACAATCATCACTTCTGAAAGATTTATATCCCTTTTTAGAGGTAAGAACTCATGGAAGATATGGTATGATCTTTTACATCTAAGAATAAGTCAGCGCGTGGAGCCCATTTTCACCCCATTTCTCTAATGATTCTAATCCATCACTCTTGCACACCAGTTCCCACTCCACCCCATTTTACTACATCGTTACTACTGTTAACCAGACCTTCACTTCGCTATCTTTCATTTACAAAAGGTGCAGATTCTACACATATACGCATCATTGCCAATTATTTACGCGCGCAACGCCTTTTCTCACGTTTGGGGAGGTTTTACGAAGAAGATTACAGCTAGTGGTAGCTAAATGTTGGATGCCCTGAAAGTATTATTCTAAGCTTTCTATTAACGAAAAATCAGAGCTTGGCTCGCTTAGTTTTTCTTCTGCATCTCGATAAATTTGGGAAATGAAGTTTATCGATGTTCATATATTACAACATTAGGACAGAGTTCACAACTACATTACATATACGATTGCAATGTAGCCGAACTAAAAAACCTACCAACAGAGACTTAGTGAGGGTAAGGTACCTGACTTTGGCGCCATAGCTGCGGGGCCCCAAACGGGGGCGTAAAAAACTATGTATAAAAGAGACAACTCCAAGTTTGCTAAGCGTCGAAATAAAAAATTATTAATTTGGAAAACAAAACGTTTTTTTTTGTTTTTTTACAAATCACACGCAATTGGAGTTGCTGTAATTATTTACTTCAATTTATGCTCCATAACCACGTTCGGAAATCTTGGAAAAAGTGGCAAATTTGAGCGGACATGAACCAATGATTATGTGTTTCAAAATTATGAACGAAGTAGTTTAGTGTCTGTTGGACATTTTACTACAACAAGATGGTTTTCGAGCTCATTTTCTAAATTTGAATTTTGAGATTTTGTCCCAGTTTTTTCGATATTGTTTAACTATTGAGGAGATCTCCCCTCCATTTGCGCCGCTACTGCTTAGAGGAAATGTTAACACGTGTCGTATTAAACAATATTAATTCAGTCACAATTAAATTCTTACGCAAGGGAAACTATCGATTATAATACCGCCCCAATCATAATCTTTGCTCAAGTAAATTAATTTGGCACGCAACCAATTGCAAAACTGAGACGTCGTTTATTATTATTTATGAAGACAATACGGTATTCGTAATGGTATCAAACTAAGTTTGAACGCTTGTAGATCAGAAACTATACTATTTTAGGATTTTTTTTAAAGGGAACTTTCTTGATTTAAGGTTCCTAACATGGTGGTATAATTTCATAATTATGTTCTCTCCAACACGTGGTGAATTATTTGAGTGTGTGCAACTGGTCTGATTCCTGGAAATTATTATAATGTCATTGCTGGTATGTTCACATAACACAGAAACCCTTTCTTTCGCTTCTGCCTCTTCAGTCACTTTCAATCTAGTTGCGAAGAATGTGTACAGTAATATATTATGTCATTATGTCTGGAACTTCTACAATATTTTTGTCTCTCTTTTCTATTCCTAGTTCTTCATCGGAGTAGTTCATTTCTTTTTAGATTAAAAAAAATATAATTTGATACATAGCAGCTTAGACAAGCTTCAAACTTAATATGTATTATGTTGCGGATGCGCGGCATAAAGCAATTTTATTGTATAGTATAAACGGAAGATTGAAATATTTTATATGTTTTGTATGATTACATTGTTGTCGAGTTAGGAAATGGAAATTAATGTTTTAAGATTGAAAAGTCAAGGTTAGTGCTGAGATAAAATAAAACAAAATGTAATGTTTTATTTACATATTATGTAAATCGTTCTTGGAAGAATATGTACAAGTATGACGTGAGCAATGTAAACGTATATGAGAATTGACAACTGATTGTTTAAACTGTTAGCTATAGAACTGGAGAAATGTCGCGAATATTTGAGCAATCATAAGATGTAAAAGATAGCTGAGAATTGTATGGTTAGACATGAAAGAGTTGGTGATATGATTTATACTATAGAGAGTTTATTGTTAAATAATTAAAAATGTGATAATGTGAAACAAGAAAGGTTTTATGGCGAGATGCACTGTAGGAAAGGGAACTGGTATGTCAAACTTGCTGATAGCTGTATGAATATTGAACGTAAAATAGGGATATGATAGAGAGAGAGAAGTCACAATAAACTTCGTTTGTCGATTTTTAGTTGCATCGCTTTTAAGTTGGTGTTTCCTAAATAGTAAGAGAAGTACAAATTGCCCGAAAATATTAAGACGGCTTTTCATACTTGCTTGCGTTGCATGTGCTCGATCGCTACTTGCGTTGCGTTCATTGACCAATTTTTAAAGCAACTTTTTACGTATGCGTAAGGATTATTTTTAGGTTGACTTTATACATGAACGATTATTACATGCATTGTTTAGACACTTACCCTAAATTTATTAGGTTGACTTTTATGTACACGGTACCTGCGTCATTACTTTTAAGAATTTATATACCAATGATAACAGAGAATGCTAATACATGAAATTATTATTTTATTGAGAGAACATTTAAATTATTTAATATGAATGAAATTTTACAATTAGCATGATTTTAATTAAATCAAAATATCACAGGGAGCGCAGCTTATACATCATTAGAAATAGAGGAAAGACATCAAATTCCTTTATAGAGGAATAATTTCCTTTATTTATGACAAGTTTTAGTTTAATTTGAAGGACGTTTTTGTTTTATGGTGGTAGTCAATGACTCTTAATACTCCAGCGGAAGTGCAAATGCTTCGAAGAATTGAGAGCACATGTACATCCTCTTTGGTTGCTTAATTCATTTGACAGTGCTTATTTATATAACTGAAAGAAAGTAACTTCAGACGATCTCAGATTTTTTCGGAATAACCTCTTCTGTATGCTTAAAATGTTTGTTTTTATATTTCCATGATTCAAATTATCTTTTCTCCCAGAGACGTCCGTTGTATCCCAGAATGTCAGTTAAAAGCAAACCGTTGACAATTATTTGTGAATTTTTCCTGTTCTTACTGGAACATAATGTAAACAAGACTCAGGTATTGAGTCTATTCGTACATTTTAACAACTCTTACTTTTGACAACAAAAGGTTGACTTGCTCTGACTGTTTTATTATTCCCTAATGGTCTGCCTACAACCTGTTTATTCTTTCTTATTTGTTAGCTGCTTTCTTCTTCTTTTTTGAGCAATATAAAATACGGGGGAGTTTTAGTAGAGAAGGACATATTTATCACCCCGTGTTTATGACCGTAGCATATCTGGTTTTTACATAGTATTACCGAAATAAATAATTGGCTCCTATACCTAAAATATAAAAACGTCACTCACAGAGTATTTTTGAACAACGGGTTTTTCTATGAATTCAGAGAACATACAAAAAACTGCTTCAGCTTTCCAGTAACGTATTAAGTAGGTAAAGCAGACAGTAGTATAAGTGTAACAATTAGGAACTTTCAAACTGGTTTTGGTATTATTGGTTTTGGACCTTGAAGTTGTTGGCGTCAAGTGGGGGAAGAGGTGGAGGTACAGCACCCTCTAATAGAAAGTCATCTGAGATGCTTACATGCTATCCTATGTTATGTTTCATTATAATTTGATGAATAGTAATTGATTAGAAATAAAATGCAGAGTTGTACAGATAGGAATCGAATTATTTTCATATGAAATGGCTTTTTGATTTTTGTTTGCCTTTCCGTAGAGATGTTAACCTAGCATAGACTAAATATATTAGCATACGTAACAAAAATGTTGGGACTGTGATGATTTTAGTGGAAGGAAAAAATTATTTATTCATCATTTTTAGTTTTTTCGGAGAATGATATGTCAGGGATTAAGCACGTTTCTTATGAACGGAGATATATGATGTACAGCTCTGCCGTTGCCGCTGCCGTCGGTGTTACCGCAATCGTTGCCGTGGCCGGACCGCTGTTACCGCTTACATAGATGCAACGCACGAGTTGATGCTGACACAGCCGAAGTGTTTGCTACCGTCGTTGACATGCGCCCGTCGTCTGGAAGAGAAGCTCTTGCCACGACTGTTGAACTACTATTTGATGATCGTTAGACATGAGTGTTAGGATCTGCGCATGCTCAGACTTGTTTCTTCGAAATGAGTCGAAGTGGAGTTTTTCCTTGTTTCGCATCTTTGGTGCTCGGGGGAGGAAACAAGTTGTTTGCACATGCGAAGCTCGGGAGGCGGGTACAAGTTTTTCATGTCTGGCGCTTGATTGACAGCAGCGCCAGATGAGTGACATTTTCGTTACTTGAACAAGGGCTCAACGCGAAGTTTTTTATTGTTTCGCACCTACGGTGCTTGGGGAAAGGAACAAGAATTATTTTTGTTTGTTGGTTGATTTACAGCGGCGCCAGTTGAATGACATTTTTATTACTTAAAGGGTCGATGCGAAGCAAGATAGAATATATTGTTTGATACTCAGGAACGTGTTAAAACAGGCTACGGGTTTTCTAAGAATTTAAGTGTGCAGGCGTTCACAGGAATTTTGTTTCTTTGAAATGGACAATGTATAGACGCGGAGACTTTCCTTGTTTGCACTTATCTTGCTCAGGAGGAATGAACATGTTGTTTACCTCCCCGTTGATGCTTGGGAAGGTGCTTGAACTTGTTTCTAGGCATTTTTTATGATAACAGGTGGTGAAGGAGCAAGCTGAATCTTGTTACTTAGAAAGTAGGTAAAGTGTAAAGTTATTTAACTTAAAAAAAATTGAGCAGTTGTTCTTTAGCTATGATACTGAACGCTACTAAAAGTATAATGCGATCTTACGAGAATCCTAGTGCAGTGGAAGGACCCTGGCAGAGAATCTCCCATTATTTACCGCAATTCATCTTTCTGAAGTTTGGAAGTGTAGTTTAATTCAGACAGTGATGCAGGATATTACAATTTAAGTGCAAAAGAAACTGATACTGTTGTGCTGGACATTGAAATTCCATCTTCCACTATGTGTTCTAGTGAAACTGAAAATTCATGTGAATGTGTGAATTACAGGACTGATAATCAGTGCATTTTGCAAGCTATCGAAAATTGGGAATATAAAAACAATTTTCCTTTCTTTTGTGGTAAGTGTATCTATAATGTGTGCAATCGGCAGAGACGTCATTGTATTACATGATTTGAAGATGAAAGGTCTTTAAGAAGACGCACATATAGACTGATCTTGTGACTTTTTCATATTTATCGTGTCTATCTTTGAAATCATGAACATTTTGATAGTGTTGATTTTTTTATATATTTTTTTAGTAATTTACTTTACTCAAACTGGATGAAGTAATGAGAAAATTAATTGAGAAAGACGCTAATGCAGAAGCATATAGTGAGTGAACATGAACTTAATAAAAGTGATTGTGTTACATGAGAGATGATAAATATTTAAAGTTGTGTATTAACTTAAATTTTTAAGTTTAAAATTATACTTAATAATTAAGTTAAGCTGCCTTTACTGCCTTTTTGTCTTCATATATATTTTTTAAACCTAGTAGTTATTGAAATCGTGATGTATCTAAAACCAACATAACCAGATTCTTCTCCCTGAAAGTTAACTTGTCAAGCATATTATTTCTGTTTACTTTTCCCTCACAAAAATGAAATTGTGTCTTCATTATGCCTAATTGTAATTGTACAGTAATTGTACTGTAAAGTATATGATAGGTTTTCAGGACTAAACATGAAACGTTACTGCTTTCAAAACTAAATCCGATCAAGGAATGTGGATCTGCATTACTAAGCAAATGTTGAAATGCAAATTGAAAAAGTTCGTCAATATATTCAGTTGTCCTAAGTATGGAGATTTCTTTACATTTGACAGAAAAAATACTAAAACTTCGAACGACTTCCCCTATAATATCAATGTTACCACCTGCTGTTTGCTCTGTTCAATCTTATTTATTTTTCACAAATTTCCTCAACAGTTTGGACCCAATGTACTATCCCCATCCCTCAAAATAATCGTATGCTTGATCACATATCTCACTACCCTTTGGAGAAAGATTATGATCCCTATTATAACAAAAAGTATTTTGATTTTAAACAGCAATTGAGGTAGAAGCAATAGGAGGTGAAATGGATAGGAAGCTCTCGTTTAAAAATGTATCTAAACCAGAAACAAATGTATCTAAATCAGAATGTGTGAAGCAAACAAAATTTCAAAGGAATTAACTTCAAGAGACTTTAGTCCTCCTAGAGCGCATATCGTTTGTAATACACTTATGTCATATTGACTGTAAAATAATTAGCTAGAAGGAATATAGTATTCAAATAAACAATCTGACAATTTTAATACCTTTAACCAAAGCTAGCATTTTTGTTACGCCGTGTAGAACTAAATACTAGGAAGAGTGTTCATGAAGAGAGACTTTCCCCGCACTATGTGATGGTTTCATTTTTATAAATTGTAGGATGTAATGGGAGAAACTGATTAATTAATGAACCCCATATATTAAGTCTTTATTTGAATTTTAACTTAGTTTGCTACACCTGAAGCATGAAAATGCCTAATAGTCTCAGTTGTAATTATGAATAGTGAGAGTTTTAATACAAAAATAAAACAAAACATTTGTTGTAAGAAGAAACATTTATTATACGATATCATATTAACATTGACAATGCAAGCTTTTGTTAATAAGGAAGTTGAGAAAATAAAATGAATGATTCTACAAAGTAAGATGTTATTCCCAACTTCGTAAATGTAGAAGCCAGATTTGCTTTTAACTGAGTTTTCTTTCAAAAAGTTTATAAAATATTTTCTATTTTCAAAAAAGTTTACAAAATGTCTTCTGTTTTCAAAAAACTTTTTACAAAAATTTCCGTTTGGAAAAAATGTTTTACGAGAAAAGTTTTCTACTTGGCAAAAAAAATTACAGAAAATTTCCGTTTACAAAAAAGTTTTTTAGTTCTTGTTCTACAAAAATAACAATCTGTTTAAAAACTTGTTTCACAAAATGTTCCGATTTACAAAACATTTTCTATTTACAAAAAGGTTTTAGTTACAAGAAGCTATAATGTTTTATTTCTTTTTTATTACACTAAATTTTCATAAGAAAATGAAATTATATCTTAATTTTACTTGCAACAAACACCATAGGAAAGAGTAGAATAATCTTTCTTGTTTATTGGATGAAGCTTCCTTCGCTTATTATTAACCTCTTGTTCCGCTTTCCACTGTTCGTTGCAAATGAATTTGTAAAATGGTTAACGTAAGTTATTGTTTGGACTAAAGATTTTTCGACTTATGAGTTACTAAATTTTAAAAGTGATTAGAAGTTATTACCTGTTTTGCACAGTAATTTAAAGTTATACTTCGAATTTTGTAAACATAGTTCACTTCACCTGTTAGTAGATTCTTTATAGCGTAACTAATTTTTCGCACCTAGACGAATGAAGATTTGCATCTCCCAACTGTTTTCTATTTCATTACTGAATTGTCTAATGTAATTCTCAGTATATAGTAATGATGATTTATTTCGTTTCTGTACGTAAATAACTCAATCTGTATCACAATAAATTAAACGTTCTATACATACAGTGTCTAGTAATTCATATAACCGAACCCTAGCCCACGAGGAAATGAAGTCTGGTACTCCTACATTAGTAAAGGCAAAGTGAATTTTCATTTTCAAAATCCTTGAACGTTACTTGTAATTTGTTTTCTGAACAAAGAGTCACTTGTTGAACTTCCAAGTGAGGTGACCATAGAATTTCCAAGAAGATTTTACAGCAGGGACTACCCGAATTTGTGGAAGATTAGTTGTTTGTCCCGATTCACCAAATAAAGGACTAAGAAATATTTTAGAAATATATATCATTTCCTGATTATACTGAATATCGTCATAACACAACAGAAATTAGTTTCATCAACTTAAATGTTACATAGATTACAATAATGTTCCCCACAAATATGTTCTCTTTTTGTACTACGTCTATAAATGTTCACGCCACACTGAGAACAAAGCTGTACATAATAACATACAGGTTTCATTTCAGGTTAACATTTGAACATGTTAATTCAGACATGTTAATCTACATTCCATTTCAGTTTGGTCCTGCACAACAATGAGAACTGTGTCGTGTTAGTAAGCCTTACTTCCTAGGTCTGCAGTCCTGCTTTAGAGAAAACATTGTCCTGAAAAATATGTTTGCTGGACATTTGTGTAGTCCACATTGCTTTTAAGTCAAGCGCTGTTTTTATACGTTCGAATTTCTAGTAAGCTTGTTAACTTTTTAGTATAAAATTAAAATATTTCGACCACCCTGACTGAAGTTTTTCCTCAGTCACACCAGACAAATGCCGGGATGGCATCTTCACAAATCATTTCCCTACCCAATTCCGGCCTAAGCCTTAGATACCTAAAGGGCATAAATAAACATTCAAATTCAATGTATGAGATGTATGAGAAAACTAAACACTCCAGCATCAGCCGTTGTTTCTTTGCGGTCTTGCAGTTGGGAATGACATCCACAATTGTTTTTAGATTCTGTTTCAGATTAAACTAAGATCGTTCTTGTACTCAAAAGATCTTATTCAATTCTCAAAATATTTCCTTTTTGTCTTCTTCAGATTCGTTATGTTGAATTCACTTGAGATTAAATAACATTAGGTAAGGTTAAGTTATTTTGACCGTGTTTACCGTAAATTAAATTCGTTCCATTTGCAGGTCCCTCTCACTGCGAGCAGTGATTCAGTGCAAAAAGGGTTGGTTATATTCATCAAAGATATGAGTAGATACGTTCATAACTGTCAACACATACGTGCTACCATTCACTGTCACTGTGGAGCCTGCCTAACGTATTGAATTATGGTAAGAATATACTTGGAGTATTTATATATGATTCTTGAATTTAATTATGTTTTACGAATGTGTTATTTGTGTACTTTTATCTATGTTAATATGTACATTGTTTATAAATAAAAGATTTTATATTAACAGTGGTTGGCAGAACTATTTAGGAGGGAAGCAAGTTTCTCCTTAACTTGCAACGTCCTTTTTCGGAATGTTTATCAAATCGTGAACAGGCAGTACGTATATCGCCAAGGTACCACCCGCGCACACGGTGTTTTTCCACCACAAAGCTCACGTGGCACAAGCAGGGATTGAAAGAAGAACGCCACGAATCAGAGATAGATCTCTACCACTAAACCACAGCATCCTCGCTAATCTTCCTAACTGTCCTAGGCATAGATGAACGACATTTTGAGTATATTTTGTAACCTAAATGACGTTTGGTACACGCACAAACATAACGTACATATGTATGTATGATACAGACATACATAGAATTTGCAGATACAATTTGCAGAATGTATGATATGTTAATAAAGTGTTCGTAAAGTGTCCATAAAGTGTAAACACACATTGAAAAGTTTTCATTTGAATTCTTTATTCATTTTTTCTCGTCAAGGTGTCGCTAATCACATTTACATAAAGTTTCACGTTTTCCGATTCACCGTTTATCATCTAGAACCAACCAAACAGCGACGCTTTAATTATAACTACTTAACATTAAAACAAAAACAAAATACTCTGCTGATGGAGTTCCCACCTAGATTCCACTATTTTGATTACGTTACTCTATAGGATATTCTATGCTCTCTCCAATGGTGCACGTCCTATATCTACATCTTGTGTTTTCACTGAGTTATTCATGGTATTATGCTTCAAGATCTACCCTATAATGATGTAAAAACAAAAGAAAGGGCTTTGGAGATAAAGTCCCCACCAAGCAACCGCTGTTTTTACTACATCATTCAATAGAAAATCTTCTCTTTCGAATGGTACCAGTCTCATCATGTCTCTAACTAGTGTTCCTTTTGAGATATTCACGATATTATGTTCCAAGGTCAACACCATTTCAGAGGCTGCTTTTTCGCAATCATCAAGCAATATATCAAGAACTATTGTCTCTACCACTATTTTGTTATGAAATTTTGATTCTCTGATGAATGTTACATAAGAAACATCTAACATTGTCTTTTAAAATTCATAAAGCATGCCTTCAAAAATAAAATTTAAGTGGGTGTGTCTCCGCAAAGTGTCGGTCGCGACAACATTTAAGGACGAAACATGCCAAATTTGGAGCGCAGTAACCCCGGATACACGCAGCCTAGAAACCTGTAAGCTGGAATTTATATTAAGAACCCTTCCAAGAATCAATGTGCCAAATTTCATCAAAATCAGAAACTATAAGTGACATTTCACCTTTTTGATTTGGCATGGGGTGACCAATCAGTGCACAAAACAAAATCAAAATTATACATACATATCGTTAATCAGCTTTCGAATAGTAGAACATCCACAATTTACTGAAAATTTTAGCAGTGAATCTCTACCCTTATCTCATGTCGTAGCAACAATGTTTTTGTACTTTTATTGTTTATCAACATCACTAAACTAATTGTTGTTCAACTATAGAGTATTATGCACAAAATTGTCATATATTTTTAAGATACATTTTTTAAATAATGAACTAGTTTTGGACGAAAGTTGATACTTTTCTCACTGTTCCTCTATTATACTTTTATGTAACAGTTAAATTTTATTTCTGTTAATTGCCAACATTGTCAAATTAATTAATGTTTCATCAACAAGCGATATTATGTTGTTTTTTATTTTTCCTGTCTTTAACAAACCCTATAATCAAACCTGGCAACAGAATACTTCTTCTGAAATTGTACGAAGAAACTGTATGTCTTTGAGATATTCCTGTCAAAATTTCACCTCACTTGGACAATAGTAACGGAAATTATACATTTGTTTATGAAACTCTGCGATTTTAAACGACAATTGCGAAGAGGAGATATCATGATTTTTGACCATTCTTTGACATTCTATATCTCTGGAATGGAAAGGAGTACAAAAGTTATATTTTACGTTTCTTCCTAACTCGAACCATAGTCCCCGAGGAAAAAAATATTATTCAAATATAAAATGATCGACCGGTAGGTATTAGGCGATCTGAACTGGAATGAACCTCCTTCTTTCCATAAAGGAGTATCTGAACCTCCTGGATATGTACTTATAGAACATACTTACACGAAAAATTCAACATACAAAGTAAAAATGCCCGAACCTAATCACACACAAACTAGTTAAAATGTTCACCCTCAGTCCAACTTGGAAAGTATTACGAACAAGTTAGCAGAGTTATCTCTAACAATAGTAAGAATCCTATAATCCTGAATCCTATAGTCCATAATTTAAGAAGAAAGGCAAAATTGTTATAATAAAAATTGTAAAAGGAATATCGAACAAGCGTATAAGAAAAATGAATACAAAAAGAAAGAAGATAGCCAAAACAATGCAAGTGGTACAGTTAACGTTTGCTCGGTTTGTCTTAAACCAGATCACAGTTCGCATGTTTGTTGACACAACAAAAATAAGAATCAAGACCAACAGGGAAACGAGTAATGTCGCCCGTACGATCACCAGACGAGCGGGCGAACAAAATAAGTGGTACTTCACACGAGAATTGGTCCAACCCTGTGTATATGATTTGTAAAATGGAAAATTCATAAATAGTTTTTACGGATTTTGATACAGACAATAACCGTTCATTAACACAGTACAAATAGGAGATAGAACAATTCCTACAATTTTGAATACGGTCAGTTCAATTTCCATTTGGCCTAAACTAGAACTACCGAAAAACAGTGTATTAATTCTGTTTGAAGCACAAATAAAAGGCATAGTCAACATGATAATAAAATTAAAGTATGTAGCATTGATAAAGTTTAAAATTGGTACAACAAATTACTCGCATTTTTTCGGGTAATGGAATATAGTAACTTAAGCCCTATATTGGGCCAGGATTTATTGAAACGTTTATTAGCACAAATAGACCTAGAAAGAAATATAATTTCCTTTTACAAAATACCAAGAAAAGCTACTCTTTAAGAGGAACACAAAAATAAGCAAAACATTGCTCCATTAGTAATTGTGTGACTGAAACAACATAGTGTGGCAAATATTCATGCTCCAACAAATGTAACTGTGCCAGCAAAATTTTACTTCTACTTTCCGGGAATACTGAATAAGAATGTGAAATTGAGTCAGTATTTCTTTATATTACGCTACTACAGTATTTAAAAGACCGATATAATCTCCAAGTGTTAACAATGAAAATGCCAATTGAAGACATTGAATTCATTCCTTATCGCCTCCATCTGAAATTTAAGTCCATACGCCTTCAAAATGAATCTTGCAGTGGATATGAACTAGTAACTATTCTTCACGAAAAAGAACGTCAATTTATAAGTAAAATTTGTCAAATCATACCCGCCGATTTTCAAAAACATAATGCTACACACAGAAAACGCATGTTTTTTTCATTGCTTTCGGGAATCATACACTTTGCAATGAGTGGTTACTAACTCTAGGAAGTCCACAAATTAAAACAAACTGTATACCCGATGCAGCAGCAAAACAGCTACTTCCAAATTCAAAACATCAAAGGAAATAACTATTTATTAACCCATATCGTTGCAAATATAACGGTAGCAGTAGAAAAATGATTTCAAATGTACATAGTGGAATTATACAGTTATGCTCAGTTGGTACAGACGTACGAATTCTTACAACACTTTTAAACTTTCAAGTTAAAGAGTAGCACTTTGATAACATCGTACGAAGTATTCTAGATAATAATGTAACGGATGTCTTAATCAAACCAGCTCTAGCTCGAGAAATTATAAATAATAATCCAAGTCTCTGAAGTTCTATTATCCAAGACGGCATACGAATTTTTACCAGACATCTAAAAGTTTGCTAGTCAATTTTGATTCTGCAACTGCGAATTTAGATATTATAATACAAGTACAAGCAATTGGCCAGAAAAAAGTCTTATATTTTACATAAGATATTTAATAATGGCTTTCTTTCCAAATCGGCACGCTTGCGTTTAACTTTAGCAGAATATGCAATAACAACTCAGAACTCTATATTTGAGATAAACTTATCGTTGTGCAATCAACAGAAAAGGTTTACAACTTGTAAAGTACAGTCTCAACAGAAAACACAGAAAACAGACTGTTTATATGAATTAGATTTTCGCAACAACACATCGACATGCCAAATTAAACCTAAATTATCTAACCAAGAGGAATTTTATATGTATACGGCCTCAGGATTACATATAGCAACTAAAAATGTCGTCAAATTATTTAGCGGTCACGCACAAATAAAAGTTCAAAATAATAAAACTGTCCCGTATACATACTATTTTTATACGAAGAATTTGATGCTATTTCAACAAACTATTTTAAGCTAGCAAGTAGACATGTAGGGGAACTTAAAGTAAAATACCATAACCTGCCAAAAGACTATAAAACAAATTTTCCGTCGCCGTTTCAGACTCTCCAAAAGACAATTGACAATCTCGATAGTTTATTGAAACATGAGAAGAGTAATTTACCAAGTAAATTTCAAGATTTACATTTGCACTAAATAATGCCATGGACGACGGTTATTTAAGTAATAATAATATTAGTGTTACTGGCAGTGCTAAATATAATTTTGTACTGTATGCATCGAAAACTATAAACTAAATCCCATAATAACCTTATCATTTCAGAAGCTAATAGTGATTCTTCTCATGCTACTAGTTACATTACTTTTAGCAAACTTAGTATTATTTTCATATATACTATACCGTCTTCATCGTCAGCTTAAAATCCTCCCTAAAATTAAACAGTAAAAGAAGAACCAAGGATCAGGATGGAATCAAGAATCCTCATGGAATCTCCCCACATCAATAGTGAAACCACAATCTGCAACAACAACTTGGAATCCCCCCACATCATTAGTGAGACCTAAACCCACAACATCGAAATAGAACACAACTACACTATAAGTAATTTAGTGTATACTTTTAGTGCTTCGCAACAAGAATTAAAAAGGCTTAACTCCACTGAGGGGAATGAAGTTCGAAGAACCGACCCTGCTTTGGAAAGCTAAGCCATAAATCTTTTCAACAAATAAGTGAAATTATTTAGTGGAAATTAAATATTTTTTTAAGTGTGAATAAAATAAAATAAGTGATATAGTGCTTATACTAAATGTGAAAGTTTGGTGAATATCCCAAGTGGAATCAACTCCCTAAAAGTTAGTTAATCTCTCGAGATGGGGGGGAGTGTAATGGCAATTTACTTTTTTTTATTTTGGGACCCACCTTCCACTCCTGTCTCTATGCATCCTTTGCACAAAATAGCTTGTCACTTTCAAGGGCATGCAGCACGAGCAGTTGTTCGCTCTTCCCATTTTGGGACAGGCAGTCCCTAGAGATTCGCGGATTGCCGGTGTTCCGACAGTCCGAAAGCTCCTTTGGTCCATCAGTTCTGACTTCGGGTCGTGCGGGACGGCCTTTAGACCAGGCGTCCAGAATGTTCTCCTGGTCTTTGTTCCTAATTTTGGAACTTTTCTAGGGGGGGGGGGAATCTTTTATTTGCTATTTTATACAGAAAACATTTAACATATAAAACAAAACACACACACACACAAGGACAGCACAATATAGACATCGACTCAAGATGGCTTCTTCTTTTTCTGAAACGACAAGAAAAAAGGGGGAGGGAAATGAAGCTGGACCGCAACGTAAGTATTACTGGTATTTTCTCACAAAGTTTTGCTGGACCGTTCTGTTTTTCCATTCCTGGTTCCCTTCCTCCTTTACTCACGCAATTAGTTTTGTTCCTCAAGTCACATTCACATCACACACACAACACTTAATAGCTAGTATATTTAAGAATGCTTTAATGCTTGTGTCCCGGATTCCAGGTCACTCACATTTAGTTTTTGTTTTTTATTTTTATGTAATATATGTGTCAATATGACACATGCAAAAGCAAAACAAACACAATGTAAACAAAATAGTGTTTACGTAATGAAAAATAGTAGTGGAGAAATTTGGAAGTGCTCAAGTCACGCCTACCAGGAAGACAGAAGAGGCCTATAAAAGGCCCGCCAGGTACCATAAGAGTTTCATTCGATCATTTCGACAGCGGTCACCTCTTCCTTCTTCTCTTACTTGCGTTTGGAATCAGAGTACCTAAACCGCTCTACCACCGACTTGGTTTGGAGTCGGATTAACCTCACCCTTCTGACTTGGTCCTGGAGTTAGAATCCTTTCATAGCTACACAGACTCATTCCCACACCAACCTAAGTCAGAGATGTAAGTCGTTACATCAAAGAGGTGAACCACGTATAATCACTACAGCCTACACTGTTAAAAAGGTTTATTCAAAAACGAAAAAAAAATCTCGAATCTGAGAAAATTTTGGGCTCAATCTGGTTCCGACTAAATTTTGCTCAATTTTGAACACGTGGTGGTGCTCAAACAAATAAGAAAATATATGATGAAATAAAAAGACTCAAACACGAGGTAAAACTACTCGAAAATGAGTTTAAATTTCAGCTCAAAAATGAGAAAAGTTGGGACTATTTTCAGAAATGAGAAGAAATATATTCAAAAGTGACGAAGTATATGCTCAAAATGTTGAGAACGTAATGACTCAAAAGATAGTTCCGGAGCTACGAAAATGAGAAAATAGTTGGTCAAAATTGAGAACATTTGTTTCAAAGTTTTGAGAGGGTAATCACTCAAAATCCTTATGAGAGCTAAAAAAATGACAAAACATTTATTCGAAATTGAGAGAAACATATTCACATTGTGAGAAGGAATTTACTCAAAATGACGTTGAGAGCGAATGAAGATGAGAAAATATGTATTCAAAATTGTCCCAAATATAACCTGTAGTGAGACTACACCTCTAACAAGCAGTAGAGAACCTTATCCGAGATCGCAACAGTGTTTCTCAGCTCCTTTCTGCAACCACACAAAACCCCTCTACTACGTCTAACTAAAGACAAACGCAGGCGGCAAAGATAAAAATATTTATTGCATAGAGGATAAGTATAAATATCACCCTGTACATGTTGCGTCCTGCATACATAATTTACATTCCTGCTGTACATATCCATCTGAGGTACATATTATGTACAATACTCCATTGTGTTTGTACAATCGCTTTAATCTGCATAACGAATCATTATTAAAAATATTTAAATCATGTGCCAATAATACAACACAAAAAACAACAATTTAGCATAATACAAAGCAGCTACTTCAACTTTGCACCAGTAAAAGTAGATACATCTATTGATACAAGCGGGAAATGCAACAGGCGACAATATGTTATGAAACTCATTCACCTTTAATAGGAGTTTATTACTACCACAACAGGTAAACAAACTTTATAATCTTACGAAAAATAAATCTTAGGAAGCAGAAGAGTTAAACTTAAATCCCGACATTATGTTTTATTTTTGCCGCTATCACGCCCGCGTATGAATATCACATGCAGTCGCAGCGATACAGATTGGACTGTCCGACAGAGAATTTAGTTCTTGCTGTGTGTTTGATATCATTGCACTTGTTTACGATATTCTTTTACAACGCTCGCCAGATAATAAACTATGACTACAGATTTCATTTAATTATCTCGCAGGACTGTAATATTACCTTTCCAGATACACACAGTTTGAATAATTGCATCAGCTCAAATTTGAAAAGTATGCATTAGCTCGTATTTGAGAATTAATATTCTCAAATTTAAATTTTTGAGAATATTGTTTCTCACTTTCAAGTCAATTTTACTCGATTTTTTTTAGTAGGAAAATGTATTCATTTCTGAGAAAGTCATTTTTAACAGTGTATGTTCCAGGCACTATTTTAATCAGCCTTGTTAACTATTGTATATATCACGTTTCATAGAATTATGAAATAAAATGGTGTCGGTCGAAACGTCAAAGAGTTCTATGTTCTTTATTTAACCACAAGACATACTGTCCTACATCGAAAGGCTCTATCTCATGATTTATTACTATGAAACCAATAAATCATTACTATATTAATATTTCAGTGTCAATAATCTTAATTTCACATCTTTTAGTTAACTGTGCTTCTTCACTTTTAATGATGACTCTACAGAAGGTTTGCTTGTGGAAAGCAAACATAATTAAAAAATGTATAGTCAGTAAATAAGTAGGAACGTAATATACATAATATAGGGTTTCCATATTGGATGTGCATGCTCTTCTTACCACTAGTAGTTGGCGGAGCAGACGTGTAGGAAGTAAACCAACTGTGGAAAGGAACTAAACAAAGGAAAAAAAAATATGAGGAACAGAAACCGTCTTTATTCTTTTGCATTTTTCAATTCTAAAACTTTTGCATCTTTTTAATTCATCCATCACGCTTTCAGTTTTTTTTTAAACTTAATCTTCTTTTCTGCTCTTCTTTCTTCTACATTTTCTTTGTGCCTTTTTTTTGGAACCAGATGCATTATTCATTTACAGATAGTCTTTCACTCACTCATTCACTATCTTTCGGTTTTCTCTTTCCTTATCTCTCTCCCTTCTGCCCCTTTCTCTTGGTTCATCTTGCTTGTTCTTTATCTCTTATTCTACATTCGATATTTTCTACTGTCATTGTATGTTTCGAAATGACAAATGATGTTCTACAGCAGTTATTTTTTGTTTGTGTTCTTATTTATTCTTTTACGTACTTCCATATTTTTTTTGTTATTCTCTTCAGCTATTCCTTTCTTATATCATGGTTATTTACGTCCTTATTTAAAACCACGTTAAATAACTGTATTTGTAGGAAATGATACATTAAGAAATAGTCGAGAGGACATAAGTTGATAATATGTTATTGCATTTATTTTTTTAGATGTGTTAGATAATGCGAGAAAGCCAGAGAAAACTGACTACAATGTTAATTTCTCAATCGAAATTCGAACACGTAACCTCACGATGATTTGTAAACCAGAGTACGTACTTAAACCACGAGATCAGGACAGTTCCTTACAACGTCTAGAAATTTGGTATATTTTCTTATCAATTTTAAGAAAGTGCTCAGATTCTGATGATATCGCAAATGTACTACATTTATGGTGTGTTTCACCAAACCTAGTTAGACATTAGCGTATCTTTAAGAAACTTTAAGAGCTTTATAATGCATCACGTTTGTTAACGATTGGTTAAATTCTTAACGAAGATTGGTGAAACCCACCATTAATGTTTCGTTAAATGCATACGGCTCCTCGTCGAGGCTTCATCGCTTACACCGACGTCTTTGCTACGTAGAGTACATGGCGATATATGATTTTGAAACAGATTATGAATCATTTGAAGCCCTACAGCGTTCTGAATCAAATATTACTAAGCGTCATGAATACGATTCAATTCAATCGAGTCCTACATCTTCTCAACAGGATTGTCTGGCATTTCGAAATTTTCCAACATTGCAGAACTAAAATCTTAATTCCGCAATCAGAGTGTCAGTTGCTGACATTTTGAAATGTTGAAATTTACTAACTGAACACCGAAAATGCTGTCTTTACTTTTTTTATTCTTCCCGGATCCATCAGTGGTTTATCTCGCCGACCTGTAATCAAACCTGTGCTGGGTTCGAGTCGTGGAGAAAATGTAAAATTCTGGAATGTCGGAGGAATGCAAAACATTCCGAATTCCTCGATTCGCCTGGCTTCCAAACATCGCTACCTCCTACCCACCTTTGTATCTCACTGCTTGCTTAATCGTATGCCTTTCAACTTCATTTCTACCTGATCCAAAGTGTCCAAAGAACATAAAAATATTCAATTCAATTGAAATTTCTTTCAATTTTACAAAAGAAACTGAACATTATACGGGTGTTAAATGTAACAAGAAAAATAAATGTTAGTATGGCACGGAAGGTTCGTTAGCGAAACAGTAAATCCTTATTCTTGCGATACATTCTTTGCCACGCATTAGACTGAAGTTCAGTAGAAAGATATCTATGTCGTATGGTGACATTTCAATAATTGTTGGGAAAGTATGAACTTCATGATTTGGCACACTGATTCGTTTTTTAATATATTTTTATTCCGTTGTTAATATAAATACTCCAAGATTATTTTTGTTTGATAATGAATAGAATGTATATCATCTCTTAAATTTCGGGTGGAATAATGATTACTTTTACAAGGTATTTTCTCATGTGTGTGTTAATGAATAACACAATTACTGTTGTGATTACTCCAAGGGAAACTCAATACCTAATCAAAAGGTCATGTGAACTAGTCACAACAGTGTAAGGCTACTACTCTAACACTACATTTACAACGACTGCATGCTTTCATCCTGTATTTCGTCGTAAACACTAACTTAACTACTACAAATAAGCAATATCACACATACGTCAAATCCCCTTACATAAATATTATGATTAGTTCACGTCAATTTCTAAGGCATACGACATATTTCTCAATGAACGTACCATTTCTTCAATTTAAGCCACGACTTCCTTAATATGTTTCTGCACCGCCGGCAAAATTGTGTGTGCATGCAGGTAAGAAAGTTACAATGCAAAGACAAGAATACAAAGATTGTTTGTTTGTTGTACATAGGGATTTGCGTTGTAGGAAATATAAAATTTATTAGTAGAACGGAGAGATTATCAGTGGGTGGAGGATAATTTGCTTAAATAAAATAGCTATGGAGAAATAAAAGCGCATTAACTGAAAGGACACAATTAAAGAATTTTCAACGCGTAGAATGTTAATAAACTCGAACAAAATCATATAACAACCGAAACTCGACATCTTTGCATAACATCATGTGTATTATTTCTCACAACAAAATCACAATCGTGTTACCTTTGCGCACAAGGCTGCTCATTGTAAAATTTAGTACTGTAAAGAGTGGGCTTTTCTTTCTGTTCTGATGTAGTAAATTAAACCGTGGAACATTTTAAAAAAAATTGAGAGGATGTCAAGTTATATAAGCGTCCTAACCAAGCTGGTGAGGAGGGATTTATTAAATACAAACAATTCTACACATTATGCACATAGAGCATGGAGGTGTGCGACAAAAACGTTTTCAAAATATAACAAACAGAAGAACGTTTTCAAATATCTTGCGAAATATATATCAGTACAAAAGCCTCTTCGTAGTAAAGGGAAGAATGACGCAAGAGTTCTACTCACAAAAGAAGTGATATCCATTTTGCGAGTGCCTTTCTTTGTCTCACTATGGCAGAATTATTTCCTTTGTAATAAAATTAAGAGACTTAGTATGCTCCCTTCTGCGGATGCAAACAAAGTCACTCGCAAAATGGATATCACATTTTGTGAGTAGAATTCTTGCGTCACTCTTCCCTTTACCCGAAGTGGTTATTGTACTAATGGTTTATTACGTTAACACAATATAAGTGTGCCAAGGTAAAAGCAAGTGACTGACAACCTTGTCTTAAGTTGCGATGCTATCTGGGTTGGTGGAAGAAATTGAGAAATATGTAGTTTCTTTCTTTGAGTTATACATTTGCATTTGTATTTTAATCGGAGGGTCTTAAAAAATGTAGTTATAGATACAATAAGAAATGTGTTATTGCTGAATACGGGATACTAACTACTGCTTACTTTACTGGAATCATCAATATCTGGTGCTGTGAGCTAAAATTAGTGCTTTTTGTCGGGATATTTCTTTAATAACGATTTGGCTATATTGTATATTTTTTATAGCTACGTTTCTGGTTTGTTTTCAAAGCGGTTATTTTGAATATAATATTCTATTAGTCTTTTGTTTTTCTCTTGTAACTAATGAATAGTTTTTCTTGGCAACCATTATACTTCACATGTAGGCTTCCGAGTATACAGAGGCATTGAAATGCATATCTGGTTTAGAATATCCTATCATCACATGTATCATATATAATCGAACGTTCGTTCATATTTCTAGAGTATGAGAAGAGATATTCTATGCGAAGACACTATTGTACGAGATGAATATGTGTTATATCTGACTTTAAATATAATTTCTACTTCTTGTTTGGCGAGTTGATGTGGAGATGATTAACATCACTTACAGCTTAATAAAAGTATTTGATTTCTACATATGCGATTCAAGTCTATCATTCCAATGTCTTCATCTGCTAATCATTGTTCGCAGTTTTCGTCATTAGAGAATATGCATCAACTTTATTTTAAATATATTTATTCTACATCTTGGATCTATCATTATATTTGTATTTTCTAATCAACATTACAGCATCTGGTAAAGATATACACAAACATTTCTGTCAATATGCAAAGTAATGAATAAGTTCACAAGAGATAATTCTTTTTAAATTATGAGAAAGAGCGGCTGATCATATTGTTGCAATGTTGTATATTTCCTTATCTTAATATGTCTTCTTACAAAACTGTAAAATAATAACTCTGTTACTGTAAAAGTATGGATAAGTTATAACTTCTTTATTACAAATCGATTCTTTATTTGTTTCTATCATGGGATACAGTGTTATTCCCCTCAAACAATCTTCTGTTGATTTTGGTTACACGAAAGCGATTTTCGGGACGGGCTTAAGCTATAGTGCTGTTACCGCCCATACACCTCATTTTATCTTACCTTATAAAATCGCTTTTATTGCAGCCTATTCGTTCTTTCTTTTTTTTCATTTGAGTAGGTTTCAATTCTTGATTTTTGTTTATTTTTTACAATTCCAATCACGTTTTCTACAATGTGAACTAGTCTGTATATATAAGTAAAAACAAACAGAGACCCTGTGAAGGATTGAAACGAAAGTTTGATTTTTATGAAGAAACATTCAACGTTATAGTTATATGTGCGATGTGAACTTACGGTAGGCGTTTTTTTTCTTTTAATTTTGCATTTATCGGTTTCAACACGTGACGTAGAACGATATTTTTATAATTATATTTTGTTTACTAAATGTTTAACTGAAATAAACTGTTCTACATCACTAACATTGGTGTCTTTTTTCTACCTCCCCATTAGACAAAAAAAAGAGAACTTTCGCTTAGCATCTGGGGTCTCATTGAGCGCTCAGTTAACCACAAATAACCGCTGCGGTGAAGCTGGAACGATCCGACTAATACCATGAAACAAAGTGGTTGTGCTTTAAAACGTAATTTAGTAGTAGAACACTTCATCATTAGGAAAATAATGAAAAGGTACGAGAAGAGTACATGAGTTTGTGCAGGAGAGAATTCAAGTGTGTGTGTGTGTGGATATTCTTGTACATGAGAGTTATTGGGCACAGGGAGGAAACCATGGCATATGTAGATGCTTTACAGCACCATAACGGAAAAACGGAGTGAAAAAAGGATCGTAATGAACCTAGGAAGAAATTGCAGTGGAGCATTTTAATTACTACGTCCATGTGAGTTCTGTTACCCCTCATGTGCTTATGTGCAAACACACACACACGCAAACAGAGGCACAACATATGGAAGTAGTGACTGTGTGTGTGAGAGTGTAAATATCATATTACACGTTTCACCATTTTTACTCATCAGTGGTTTCGTTTGTAGAGATGTTCCTTTTATTTGACAAATATGTACAACATACAGTTGGCAGGGATCCCAAACCTTCTTTCAACTATATATGTCCTATAACTCCTCCCATACATACTATATTTTCTCCACATTCAATATAGAGTGAGCTCATAATAGACGTTCAAATATATATGTTACCGGCAAAGTGTGAAATCCCGGTATTCTATAGAATGCCTGATGGTTTTAGGCAAACTATGAAATATAAGTTTTTTGTGAAAATGTTACATACTTTTCCTAGGCATTCTATACAATTTCTAGGCATTATACAGAATGACCAGTACCATTTACGCAAAGTGTTAAAAGGGCACAAGATGAGAAGCCTTTATTAATTAATACGCATTTGAAACTAAAAGAACAAAACTACGAAATAAAGCACAGGATATTCTTACCGGAAACAATAAAAGCAGAACTGAGATTGAAGTACTTGTTACAGTATGTACTCACTTTTCTTCTTCACACAAAAACACCTTACATTTTGGCAATTTGATCTTGTACACACATTTCACGACTTAAAGAAGAATGTGAACAAAATATTGTTACCGGTAAAACACAAAGCAGAAATGGCCTGACCTACTTGTTGCAGCAGGGAAGGCTAGAGTGACATTTTGAATTGCACTTAATTTTCTTATTCGCACAAAGGCACCTCATATTTTGGCATTTCGTCTTGCACATACACCTGACGAATCTTTGGCCGCTTCCTGTGGACTGAGAAGAAGCTGAAAATCGGAGAGGTATTTCGTGGTCAGGAACGTCTTCAATTCTCATTAAGTTCTTTTGACATACGGTTAATTCTGATCTTGCGTAGAGTTGCTTCAAGATTCCTTCTGCAGGTCCAAGTCGGTAAAAGCCATCTTCCGTAACGTTCATAACAAATGCCAACAGATTGCGTGAGTCACCCCGTCCTTTGTCGACGTCGGGAATCGGAACTCGCACAGTGGCACCCAAAGGTACAGGAGGATTTTTTTTTGTCAGAATCCCTTTTCATTTTTTTTTTGGCCTGAATCTCAAGGTTCAATTTCGATTCCATTTTAATTTGGACAGCTTTCTCAATATTGAAGCAAACATTGCACAAAATGCTAACCCCATAACCTTCTACTTCGTCGCCGTCATCGTCTTTAGGAGAATGTCCACAGATGGTATGAACGTTTCGGCCACACTTTTGACATTTTATGAGCACCGCTGGTTTCTTTTAAGCAGACGCAACATATATCAGAAAAAGAAGGATTTTCGGTAACCACGGAAATTGGAGGCTCTTCGATAACCATGGCTTCATCACTGTTTTGGTTTCCTCCATTATGGATTGCATTCTCATCTATGTCTTCTGCAGGGAGCTGTGCCTCTTGCATTGATTCGTCTCGTCTTTCTTCTTGTTGTTGTGTTGTTTGTACGCTCTCTATTATTTGTTCCAGCTCTTCCTCAGTCTCTACGCCTTGTGAAACGTCGTCAGGTAGGGACGACGTCGAGAGACCTACTATAGCTTTGCAGCCGAACAGAGCTTTGTATGGTGATCTGTTAATCCCAGTATGAAAAGCTCTGTTTTTCATAAGTTGGACGAACCGCAGTCCCTCATTCCAGCAGCTACCTATTTTCTTCGAAATCTACCTATTGAGATCGGTACGATATGAAAGTGTATAT